>JANQAP020012978.1:0-11300 GCA_026874005.2 Erythroxylum coriaceum | reverse complement strand
ATGTTCATTTGTTTCTAACATTATTATTATTTGATTGTCATCAAAATTAATCATTGTAAAGTCCTCTTGACTTAACAGATGTTGCATTGAGTGTTACTTTTGCTTCACTAGCTTTGATGACTTTTGCACTACACTATCCAAATACATCTCACCTTAACCTTTACCCACATTGCAACCTTAAAAAGTACTTTGATTCATAATGATGGATGTGAATCCTAGTGTTCGATAAATGAAATGATTTGCAAAGTTGTGGAATGTCATGATCATGAATGGTTTTTGAGTGTACCCATTAATCTATCTTATTTAAACACATTTTGTCTAAGTTTACCTCTAAATTGCTCAGTTTCTAAAGGTAATGATTATTGATTGATCATAAGTAAAAGCGTTGAATGTTGAGATCTTGCTATGGTTTTAGAAGTTGTTTCTCTTTACTTATGGCTATCTATTATTGGGAAATATGAAAAACGAGTAAGTGTTTTTGAGTTTGCAACTTTAATTTTGATGTTTTGCCCGAGAACGATCAATAACTAACATCCATCTTGTGTTGTGACATTTATGGGGGTAATCACCATAATGTTCATTATCGGGCACCTAATTATATATGGGAGAATCCATATTGCTTATGAAATTAGTCTCAGAATACACTCTATGAACATACTAATAATTCAGGATAGAGCAACTCTTACATCTTAATCTTTAATGGAAGATCTTGCCAATGGTGAAGCTAGCCACTAAATATTCCAAGATGGTTTTTATCCGACCTAAGACACTAATCCAAATACAACATGTTATTAGATCCCATTAATGTCTCAACTTGACGAGGAGGAAAAGGTCAATGACATGAAGGAAGTTGTAATTCAAAAAGCGGAAGAGGAATAGATGATATAGGACACAAAGCTTGAAGAATATAAGGAAGTCTTTGTTCAAGAAGTAGACGAAGAAGAGGGAACGAAGGTGATTTCAGAAGAAGAAGAGCCATTCACCTACTCACAGGACAAATTGTTGGATTCGATAGACAATTCAAGGAGTTTCATCATTTCCTATTTTATTGACAGTTTGTTACTGAAAAGGGCATTACTGAACTTACTTGGTTTTCTTAATTTGATTAATTATGTCCTTATTATTATCTTGCAACATGTAATATATTTACAGGCTAATAAACTGCCATGTGGAGAAAATGATGGCAGCAAAACCATTTATATATACCCAGGTTGAGGGTAGAAGGTAGAGTACGTTAAGCTAATAACATTAAAGAAGCACTACTTGGGAGGAAACCGAAGAATTATGATTTTTTATTTTTATTCTCTTTTATTTTAATTTTTAATTTTAGTTTATTTTGTTAGTGCTTTGTTATTTTTATTTTTCATGTTTATTTTATAGGGAGTGAATTTCTAGAATTTTATGGCATAAAGTGTCTCCAAATTCCATCACCTACACCATCACAACTGGAACATCATAAGTATTCTTGCTCTAACTTTATATTTATTTTTTTATTTATCTTTATTTGTATTTTTTTGTTTTCCACATTAAGGACAATACGTTGTTCAAGTGTAGGGATGTATATGCAATTGCATATCAATTATATGTGAATTTTGCATTTGTATTTTGTTAGTTTTGATTAGTTTGACATTGTGATATGTGCATTATATGAATGTGTCAATGACAAGAATTGAATGGAATTAGTTTATCTCTGAACATATTCATTTAAATTGTAAAGGCATAGTAACTTATGAATTTTGTGTTTTAAGTGTCTTTGGGATGAATATGCATGTTAATTAGGATATGACACCTATTCTTTCACTTTAGGAAATTTGTTCGTTTACATTTATAATTATAGTCAATTGAATCGGTTAGAATTATTAGGACCCTTTCATAAGGGTGATTGACTAAGAAGAAATGAGGTAGATTAAAAAATTAAATGGATAAAAAAGAAATGAGGTAGGCTAAAAAATTAAATGGAAAAAAACTATTTTGTTGGCCCTTTTCAAGAAAATTAAGTTAAGAAATAGAAGGCTACACATAGGCAAGGTGATGGAGACGCAAAAGCTGGCTGATGCAACTATCCACTGGATAAGTGAACTCCTTTTAGCCAAAGAAAAGCATAATAAACTCAGTGAAAGCATGAGGAGACGTTGGAATTTATGATGTCCTAAGATACTAGAAAATGCAGATTCCTAGTTTTTTTATGTTTTCTCTATTGTTTCGTTGTAATTAGTGATTTCCTAAGATGCTAGGAAGCATAAGTTCTTAGTCCTTACTTTAAGTTTTCTCTACTGTCGAGTTGTAATCAAAGATTTCTTGCCATTGAGATGTATATTTTGTCAAGCTTAGCTTGTGTTAATACAAATATCTTTTTCTCTTTCTAAAAAAATTAGGTTAAAAATTGAGCTGGTAGCCAGTTAAGAGTTGTGATATAATTGAGTAACTGCGAGCATTCACGATAAAATGTTTGTTTTCGTGTCAAAAGACTATAATAATACTTCAACAAGCTAACTAAACAACGTGACCTAGTTAAGTAATAGGGGGTCATTCATAACAAGGTGTTTGTCTTCGTGTCAAAAGACCGGGTTATCATTAAAGAAAATAAAAAAGGTATTATAATAAATAAAACCTACTAATCTTTTACAAATAACAGGATTTTCATTAAAGGTTATGTAGTTATAGTTTGCCTTTTTGATTGATTAATAATAATAAACGCATGATTACAAGTGTCATAGGTGTATAAATAAGGTTTTAATATTTTGATTGATAGTATATTCAAGTCAAAGCGCTTAAAAATGAAAGGAATAAATTAGTATGTTGGTACTTTTTAAGTGATTGATGTTTGAGGTTAAGTTAATTTAATAAGATTGTATGGTTTAGAGTAAGAATTGGATCTTAATTTTATGTTTCAAGAGGTGTTTAATGTGGTTTGTGAGTATTGGAAAATAGGAAATTGAAGAATGAAAAAGATGTTGGATGTAGGAAGGAAGGCACGATCAGTATAGAGAGGGATGAATCACGTTGAGCACGATCGTGACTTGGTTTTCTAGAGGTAACTTTTTTGTGTTTTTTTAGGGTTCATAGCTATTTTTGAAACATAAAAAAGTGGAAAAACCATAGACACAACCCTAAAACCCTATTGCACTATAAAAACACCAAAAGAGGTAGTATCTATACATCAAAGTGGAGAGATCAAAGAAGAGTTTTAGTAAATTCCAGCATTCAGGATCAAGCATTCAAAAATTTTATATTCTTTTCCTTTTACTTTCTTCATAGTCCTTGACATGTAATTAGATTTCTATGATGTATAACATATCTGTGGATTTCTAAATCCATATTAGGAATTATTTTGTGAACTTTAATTATTGTTGATTTCAATATATCTTTGGATTTTTTGATAATTGTCGTGCATATACTTGATAACAAATTGAGATAGTGAATCAAAGTAATTAGTGTTAAGGTGTACAACGAGAGTTTGCAACTTAATAGACCCATAATTGTCAAATTAACGATCAATAGAACAGATATCTTGGTTACGAAATTAATTATCTAATAGATTGCTTCATATCTAATTGAATAAGTTAGGAGTAGTTAGTGAATCAAGAGATTACAAATCTATAAATATCAAATTCAATTAGGGTTAATTGATTAAGAGAGAGTAATCAAAACGTTAGGAAATCTAGGATCATACATAATAGAATCATCAAGATTAATGGAAACAAAATAAGGATAGAATAGTTCCTAAATCTTCAACATTGATCAACCTCAATTTCATTGGCAGCTCAATTATTTTATTATTTACTTGTTTTGTTTTATTATTTGATTTACTTTCAGTTATTTATTTTCATTCAAATCAATTCTTAGTACCTTATAAAAAGTTCTTTTCATGTTGTTTAGGTGTCTATTAGTCCTCGTGGGAATGACACCCTTAATACTACAAGATACGATCCTTACATTTGTGATATTGAGAATTTTATTATATATAAAACTTGCTCAATAGGGGGGCAGAGAACAAAAACCATCTTATTGTTTACTATAACCTAACTAAATTAATAATAGATTTATCTTCTATATTCAGATATTTATATGCTGTTATCTTTTAGTAAGAGTTATGGATGCACTAAATGTACATATAAATGAGTTCATTTTTTAAGAACCAATATTAATAGGTAGGATTGTGAAGAATGTAGAATCTCTAATAGGAAAAGTTTAATCTTTCAGTATCTTAAAGAACTATTGCAAAGACAGAAAGAATTTGATTGTTTACATTGGAGATTTAGTTAAGGACTTGCTTTCTATTCTTCAGGGAGATATAGGCATTTTTGTTGGATCTAGTTTAAGACTAAGGAAACTGGGAAGTCAGTTTTGGGTGTCTTTTATACCTTCATACATTGGCTAAGTGAATAAACAAAAAGAGAATATTAATGGAAGCACTTGTTGGTTTATACCCTACAACCAATTAGTTGGTTACAATTTTGTTGACATAATTATTTAAAGAAATTCTTTATCTTATGCTTATTTTTTTAATTAAATGATATATAAGATAAAGTCTATGAATAAATGTACATTGCAAATGAAATTATGATGAGATCATAATTATGAGATTTATATTACATTTATGTAATATCCCTGAATTATTCCTAATTATTGTCCTATTGAGATTAGACATTGATAGATCACAAAAAGCCTAGCACAAATTATGTTTCTTTCTTATAAGGTAAGTAATCAATCTCATAGACTAAAGTATGGAGATACTTAAATAAATATGTAGGTAATTGTTAGAAAACATATACTGACCTAGTATGAGAATTCCGTTTGGAATATTACTTGTATGTCTTTGAAAATTCTCATTTTGATACTACTTATGGATTGCTATATTTTAATACTACTAATGGCCCATCCTTATCAGAGGTAGCACAATTGGTAGTTATTAGATTTATTATGAACAATATGAAGGTAGTTGTGTGAGCAATATGAAATTTCTCACCCTAAAGTGATTAGGAATAAATCAATATTGATTTGAGAAATCCTTGTCTAAGGTGAAATAACTCTTTATAAAATAAATCTTAAATATTATTCATAAAATCAATTATTAATGATGGAGAATTAATATAATTGGAATCAAATAAAATAATGATAAAAGATATAATCATAAGAAAATCATGCATAAAAAAGTTAGTCAAAATTGTTTTGACATTCTTTATATTTGTGTGGTTATAACGTGTTGTTAGATACCAATTTTGATATATGGATATCAATTATTTAATTATAAAATTAAAAATAAATTAAAATAGTTTAATTTTATATAATCTTAAATATGATTTGAGGTTATATTTATATCTATTACTTAACATATTTAAAAACTTAATGAGTCATATATAAAGAACGATTGATAAGGATAAAGGCAATTTTAATCAAATTGGACTTAATTATAAAGTTTGAGAAACTTCAAGATTAAATATAATATATTTAATAAATAAGAATCGATATGATATATTAGATCTTACTTGGACTCAATTAGTATTTAACTAAAATTAATTATAATTTTGATTAAAGTTTAATTGAAATTATATATATTTTAATTAAATTACTAAAATACCTAAATCCTATTACAAATAAGCTTATACTTTAAAGAAGCTAGCACGTCTTGCCTATCCCTCTTTACACCACTTATAAAGTTCTCTAAACTAGTTTATATGGATATCATTAGGAGCTGAACACACATGTGATTACAATGGTTACAATTAATCAGTTCAAGAAAGCTACAAGAAAAGGATCAAGTTTCACAATAAGGAATAAATTTCTAATTCATTCATTATTTTATTTTATGCATTAATAATGTTATAGTATTTAAAGTGATTTTAAATGTAAAAAATCAAACAAAAAAGTTTCGATTTTGTTAGTCCATAATGGAACCTAAGGGGTGAATTAGGTATTTACAAAATTCAACAATTTTTTCTAACCAATATACTTAATTAATAACAATCAATATAAATGAGTTAGGGGTAAGTCTTCATGTTTCTAGATCTCCCTAGATCCCACATCTCAGCAAGACTTCTACTGGGTTATTGTTGTTATTGTTGTTGCTGTTGTTGTTGTTGTTGTTGTTATTGTTGTTGTAATATAAATGAGTATATGAAAATTGCTTAGTATAAATTAATCAAACAATTGAACAATAATTTAAAGAGGATGGGGAGGAGAGAATGCGAATCGATTTAAAATAGTTTGCCAAACAACCCTTCCCTACATCCACTATTAAGATTCTTCTTCGAATTCCCCTATAATTCTTCTTTCAAGATGAAGAATAACTTATGTACAATCTTTCTCAGTAAAGAGGAACCCTTCTTACAATCTACTTCTAAGGTGAAGAAGAACCTCAATATCATTTAGATCACCCTAAGTACAATATTCAACACCTAACAAAGTATTACAACTTCAACACCTAACAAAGTATTACAACTAAAAATTTTCTTACTTATTCACTTAATAACTACAAAATGACTCACTCACATAAATATGACACAATGATGCTTAAATAATTGAAAAACTCTTTAAAATATGTGTATACAATTCCAAAACCTTCTTGATGCTAAAACTAATAATAAATTCCTATTTATAATGTTTTGGGACCTAAAATAGTCGTTAGAGTCAAGAACTAGTCGTTACAACGACTACATTCATCACACTGGTCAACTAGTATACATTCCAAAAGTACTTTTTCTCCTATCTATTGGCCTTGATCCCTGCAGATGTTCCTTGTACCTTACTCCTATAACTTGGACCTACACGGATTAACACTCATGCTAAGCTTGAAAGCTTAGTGGGGAAAGCACTTAGTTTAGATGACAACTCACAACAGTCATCCGCCAAACACACACATTCAGAAATATCATAACTCACATACCATAAATTCACATTCATGAACCAAACATTGATATTCAATAGTCATGTAAACAATGATGCCATACTTAAGTAGAGTTCATAATGCAAATATACTTCAACATATTATCCCTATGCCGAAAATGCACATTTATAAGCCAAATATTGATATTCAACGCTCATTGATACAAATTATCAATATAATTGCACATCATTACAATTCATCATTACAATCTATACAAATGCTCATCAATACCAATTATTCATATTGTCATATTATATTTCTTATTTATGACTGTTAAGTTTCCTTTCTATGTTAAGCTTGCACATTTTCTATAGGTGTGGATAACGGTTGCTACGGATATTCGAAGATATCAATCTGTGAATACCTAAAAGTATCAAACTGTGGATACCCAAAGGCATCAAACTGTGGATATATTATAGTCTCAATTGGAAACAACATTGGTGTCAAACTGTAGAAGCTGTGATGTATCCCTATGGGCATGCCTATCTATCCACCACCAAGACTATAGAGCAAGCATTGTAACATTTTCTTTAACCATTTTCCAATTTCACAATTCATATATTGACAAGTCATATGATATACATTTCAAGTCATAAAGTTTGTATCTATGTTTATACATGAAATTCATAACTTATCACCATTAGAAAGGTGTCAAAATCACACTTGTATAATCATATTATACACATATGAGCGATAAATATGCAAACAAATCATTTATAAACCTGTAAGTTTTCTTTGGAATGCATTATGCTCAATCTTAAATCCCAATGTTCAATCATCCAATTCACATATGTAAGTTGTATTTCATTTATTTCTAGGTTTTTGAAAAGTTTCATACACATTCAAAAGGTTCGGATAAGATTTGGTAAAAATCGAAAATAAAAACAAACTCAAAATAGTGTAATTTCCTTCCCACTGTGTCCCCTGTTAAAAATTCATACCTACAATTGTTATGTAATTTTCATATAGAGAAGGTTTGAATTGGTTTCGAGGTCTTCTGGAAATCTGTTCATCTATCTCTCTAGTTTGTAAAGAATGAAAAATTAAGCCATTATAACTTCTAAAACATGAGATATAAAGCAAAAATCACAAGCTGCTCTAAAACAGGGGCAGCATCAGGTCAACATTTTCGATCTCAATTTCAAATGTCATAAAGCCATAATTAAGTCAGAGTCTCTTCTAAATATTTCTATTTCTATGTCTTAGTTTTCATATGAAACTAAAATCACCCAATTTGTAGGTCTTTAGGCTGAGTTATGATGTAAATAATATAACTGGTTCAACAAAACCTAGACAAAATTCCATTACACGATACTCTCTTGTCATATTCAACCCATTCTATGTAAGGTAATACCAAAGCATCATCCCAGCAACCATTCCAAATCCAAATGAATCTTTGTATCCGTTCAAACATACGTGCAAAGAGAAATTTGATTAAATGTAGTTCCAAACCTTAAAATTGGCAAAGTAGTTCTTCTAATGCTTTTCCTTCCCTCCTCTTTGGTTTTGCTTGAATCATCAAATGAAAAATGATGGGATGAAGAAGGTGAAATGGAGAGGAGAAAATATGAATTTAAGCCATCAAAGTGTCATCCATCTCCCCTCTCCATATGCCTTTTCATGAATTTTCTAGTCTTAGACATATGTTTCAATCTAATTGGACCATATGTTACAATCCTATTAAACCATGTGTTACAATCCCATTGGACCACGTGTTACAATTATATTAGACCATATGTTACAATTCTATTGGACCAAGTGTTACAATTCTATTGGACATTCACAAGCTTTAATCTTACGAGTCACACATGCTTTAATCCAATTGGTCCATGTGTTAACTTTAGAAAAATTGCATATTGGTCCTTCTTCTTCCTTTGATTCTCACATTTGCCTATGCTTTTATCAATTAATTTCATTCCCCTATTTCTTAGTTTTCTAATGGAATAAATTTCATCCAATTTAGATAACTATATCAGGAATTATACCCAAAAAACTATAGACTATTCAAAAACAAGGACAACAGCCATAACTCATTATCAAACAAGAATTCAAAAATCTTAGAAGCAGAATCAAATTTTGGTTCCTTTATTAAAGTTTTAGAGCTATGTCTCTAGTTTAATCTCCAATTTGAATTATCCAATTTTGAGGTCTAAAGGCCAAGATATGGACAAATTACAGAAGTTTATTCAGTGGAACCTATCCATCCGGTGAGGTACACATCCTAAATCAACTAACTTCGATCTTATCATGCAAGAGCAACAAACAAACACATCTAATTTAACCAAAAACATTCCATAAGCAAATGGGATACTTCATTTATCAATTCCCCTCATATCTCGTTCATAATACAAGCAAACATATCAAAATTCCTATACATATTTCATGTCTAAGTATTTATGTCCATACCCAAACGAACAAATTATCCATTTACCCATGTCTTTCACATTAAGTACCATTACATTTCTTACTATACTTAGATGCACTTAATTTGTTATTTTCACTTCTTAATACACCTTAGACATGCTATAATACTTCTAGGGTATATGTTGGGGCTTTATACCTTCTTCTTTTCAACCTACTTCTATAAGGGATACACCTCAAGCTTTATTTTTAAAACAAAATTTGTTGATGTGCTTGTATTTACCACAATAAACCTTATGATTTTAGTTCATAAATTCATTATTTTCTCTTTTATATGCATATGAATGATGGGGATCCCTCCTTCAAATATTTAAGGAGTTGAGATCTCTTTTTAGTATGAATAGATTTAGTACAATTGTATACATGAAGAATGTTTTCTTGATTGTATTGATGCTTATAAAAAGCGTAACTATATGTTATGATATTATGATTACTATAAGGCCAATTAAAATGCTTACTTCCAAATTAATGTTAAGGCCTAAAAGAGTGTGAGAGAAATTGAATGTTATTATGTGTCTTTGTATAGAAATTGTGCCTATTCTTTCCTTAAGATTGAATTTTAGGCTTAGATTAAGAGCCATACATGAAGCATGGGGCTTGCTTTTATATTAAGCCCTAGTGAATGAAACATGTGCATATAATTTATATGAATGGTTAGATGTGGATGCTCTATGCTCATTTTTTAACTTAGACAATGGTTCTTAACTATGCAAGTGCTTTCCCTTAACAAATGTAGTTTTAGTATTAGATACATTCCCATATTTATATCCAATCTTTTGTATATTAAAGATCGGGATAAGAACTATTTCTTTCTTCATAAATTAATGTTCTCTAGGAGGAAGAATAATAGAATTTTCCCTCTTAAATATGAGTTTAGGGCATAAATTGAGTCATAATATAATATGCTACAAAAGGCTTATAGATATATTTATAATGTTATTGGTTCTCCTATAAATAACTCCTCTTCTGTGCATATTCTTTAATCTATATTAATGAGTAAATTATTAGTTAAGAGGCTGAGTTCTTATCTAGACCCTTCAATGTTAATGAAGTTGAAGAGGCCTTATTCACTCTCAATCTAAATAAAGCTCTAAGCCTTGATGTCCTAAATGCCTTTTCATTTAAAGAAAATATAGACTCACACCAATACAATTATGATATAAGCAATTTTGGAATTCTTCAACCATAGTAAAATTTTGAAGGAACTAAAAAAGAATTTTATTTGTCTCATACTAAAGGTTCCTTCCCCTTACTCGTTGAAAGAATTCAAGCCTATTCCATGCCTTAATGTGATTTATAAAATTGTATCCAATCTCATTACTGACAAGCTCAAAATTATTCTTCCCAGGAGTCCTTTATCAAAAGGAGACAAATAATGGATAACTTATTATTAACTTCAGAGCTTCTTAAGGGTTATAACAGGAGACATTCCAGTAACTTTTGATTTCATTTATTGGAATTTTATTTTTAACACTCTCAAAACATTTTGATTCCCAACTATCTTTATTGGATGGATTGAGAAATGTATTTCTTTAGTATCTTACAATGTATTAATCAATGGGGATGTAACACCCCACTCCCGCAAGACCCGAACCCGACATCGATGGTGATATCCGAGTTCGTGCCTCGTAAGGGTGGCATGTTAGAGCACTCGATCACTCTGAAATTGGTATAAATTTTTTTTTTAAAACCACAGACATAAAGTACAGAAAATCGATAACCAAAATGGTCCACTTTGTTTTATAACCATTTGATACAAAACAATGTAATCAATAGAATTTTTATTAGCCATTTGGGCCCATTACAAATTACAAAATACAATCATTTCTAATTTCCCAAAATTATTACAAACTGTAATATTCAATTACAAAGGTACAAAATTGTGCGGAAAATACAATTCAGTATAAAATAAAGATATACAATGCAGACGCGAACTGATCCCGACCTCTATTCCTCACTTGCATGCAATAGGTATACTCCCGTTGCCTAACGG
>JANQAP020012939.1:0-11302 GCA_026874005.2 Erythroxylum coriaceum | reverse complement strand
CCAATGTTAAAGGGAATCAAGAGAGGCAAGAGGAGCAAGAGGAGGGGCATTTTTAAGTAAGTTTTTAAGCAAGGAATTCAGGTGAGTTACATGTTTATAGTTGAGTTAGTAAGCCATGAGTATTTTTTCAAATCAATAAAGTTAAATGATTTCAATTGATTTATAAATGTTGCATTTATTACTTCTTAAATGATTTAAGAAATTGCTACATACTTAGTTCATTAATCTTGATGATGATTTTGAAATGATGATGGAAATTGTATTTGAAAAATATCATGATTATGGAAATCATGATTTCGAAATGTGCAAGATGTTACAAGATATGAAATTCATGTTTATGTGGGTTTGAGGTGGTCCATTATGTTATATCATATGCAAGTTAACCATGTTAAAGGCTTCTCTTGCCCACCCGCTAGTGGCATGGAACTCCATCACGGACTCCCTCATGTTTATGGACTACCCAAAGTGGTCCGTTCTTTTATTACTAGAGATTCACAAGAACTCGCTCATGTTTATAGACTACCCAAACCATTATGATTTTTTATGTGTTTATGATTTGTTTGACAAGTTGAGAAATATATGACTTATGTTGCTTATGAATTGTTTGACAAGCTTGAGAATTTGAGAAATATGTGTTTTATGGTTTCAATGCAATTTACTATGGCAATGAATATTTTCAATGTTTTTGCTTGTTTCTCCGCTATAAACTTGTTACCCACGAGCTATTAAGCTCACCCCCTATTCCTCCCCATCTCTAGGTGAAGAGCAAGAGATCGAGTGATAGAGAGTCAAGGCATCACTCCAAGTCTGCATATTTTTGTATTTTAGTTAGTTTATGAAAACACAAGGCTTTAGCCGTATTTCAAGTATTACTCATTCATCTATATTTTGTAGTTTTTGATTATGAGACCAATGATGTATTTGGGTCTTGAAATACCCATTAAAGCTTTGTAAAATTCTTTTCTTTTGATGTTAATGAAATATATTTATTTTTTACTCATGATTTTCCAAGTTTTTGCATTCCATTTTCAAGCATTCATAAGGGTAAAATCTATATTTTGACTTTAGGGGAAAATTATATTAATCTAGGCTGTTTTAGGCAAATTTGTCTTCTTGGAAGTTGTAGCTTGTCCTTTTAGCTTTTCAATGGTATGAAGTTTGAAATTTTTGGAGATCAGATTTGAAAGATAGGATTTTTACAATTAGTGATGTTGCACAGGGTGCATACTGGACACTTTATAGCCTTTTTCTTTACTTAAGTTAATAGAAATGAGTACTATGGTGTCTTGAAAGGAGAAGAATTAGTGTGATATGTTAGAGATGAAATGAAGTGATGAAGGGAGTAGAATGTGTGCTGAATTATTAAATAATGTATTGACATGGTTGATGTTGTATTTATGTGATTATGATCAAAAATTTATAATGAATGTGTATAGGTTTGAATGTTATGTTTTGGGTTGATGACCAAATATAGATCATGATTTGGTTGTTAATGATATTGAGTTGAAATGAAAGTGATAATGAAGGAAAAATGATGAGGAAAATAAGTTAGAAATGATAGATATGCATGGTCATAGGTAACTTGTAGGAGTTGGAACTCTGAAATTTGACCTATAAATGTCTGTTGGGCAGACTTCATGTCCGCTAGGTAGACCTTCTCAAGAATTCCAACGTTCCAGCTCAGTTCATGTCCGTTTAGAGGGATATATGTCCGCAAAGCAGACATTCTCGGGATAATTATATGATTGTGAAATTTTTGATGCTCTAGACGGTAAAATCTCTATTCTAGGTCTTCACGAAAGTTGTAGAACTCGAAGTCTTCTTCAAAACTGTGCTTGAATGACCTTGATCCAATATCCATAGTGAAGGTTATGCTTTTTTTCCCAAATCATGTACATTTATAAGTTGTGGCCTTATCAATGCTTCCCTATGATACATTTAGGCTTGAATGGAGCTTGAAATGTACTTAGTTTGTTGTGAAAATAAGAGATAAATTGAGTGATATGTTTAGGGTGATGATTGATGATATGAACATAAGAATGGATTGTTGTATTTCAAGTGCTCAATTATGGAATTGTGGGATGTTATGAGAATGAAGATCAACTTATGTTGACTAATGAGGTTCCATTATAAGAACCCTACGGAGTGTTGTGCTCACGTTTTATGACTCTCGAGATAGACTCCGAAAACAGAGTCCAACATCATTTAGTATCAGAGAGTCTAGGTTTAGTATCCTAGGTATGAAATGGGCCGTTTTAAAGTATGAAATGAAAATGCATTGTTTTTATATTATTTCACATTATTTAAAATTATTTTACATGAAGCATGGTTTAAGAAGGTTTTATATGCACACATGCGAGTTAAAACTTGACATGAAACATGAACTACAATTTTAAATGGTTTTAAATTAAAGGAGTAAGTTTGTCACCTCGAAAGAGAACTCGAGGAGTTATGACTCGATCTCGCTCTCACTAAGAAAGTACGGATGAATCTCATGTCCCACAAGACACGGGGACACAATTTGCTCATGATTCTGAGGCACCTAGTGTGTAACTTGGCTTTCACGCATGCTATGGGCCAAGTGCCATAAGTTCCAGTGCAAGCTCTAGTGGAGAGGAGCTTAAGCACACATTGACAAGTGCTCCAATTCTGACCTTGCCCATGGGAGATGAGGGCTATACAGTTTATAGTGAGGCTTCAAGAAAGGGTTTAGGTTGTGTGTTGATGCAAGGAGATAAGGTAATAGCTTATGCCTCGTGGCAACTAAAGCTTTATGAATTGAATTACCCGACCCATGATCTAGAATTAGCAGCAATAATTTTTTCCTTGAAAATTTAAAGACATTATCTGTATAAAGTTCCGACAAGGGTTTTTACAGATCATAAAAGTCTCAAGTACTTATTGAGTCAGAAAGAGTTTAATTTGAGACAGAGAAGGTGGTTAGAGTTGCTTAAGGATTATGACTTGTTGATTGAATACCATCCAAGCAAGGTAAATATAGTGGTCGATGCCTTGAGTAGGAAATCCTCCAAAGCCCATGTTCAGAAGATTTATCTACCATTTTTTTAAGAGATGGCTAAGCTTAGAATAAGCTTGAAATAGGAGGAACCTGATTGCATTATTGCTAATTTCAGAGTGAGATCAATACTCAGAGAGAAAGTTAAAGAGTTATAAGAACAAGATGCATATTTGAACAAGCTTCGAGAAGAAATCAAGAATGGTAAGCAATATAAAGTGGAAGTGAGGGATGATGGACTTATGGTTGTAGTCAATAGACTTTGTATTCCAAATGTCAAGGAGGTAAATGATGAGATACTCAACGAGGCACACAATGCCCCTTATGCCATGCACCTAGGTAGCACCAGGATGTACGGAGATTTGAAAGAGCATTTATGGTAGAAAGGCATAAAGAACGATGTAACAGAATATGCAAGCAAGTGTCTAGTGTCTCAGTAAGTTAAGGCTGAACACCAGGCACCTTCAGGTAAGTTAAGGCCATTGTCCATTCCTGAGTAGAAGTGGCAAAGGATAACCATGGATTTTTTGATGGGTTTGCCCAAGACCAGTAGGAAGCATGATGCCATATGGATTATTGTAGATCATTTGATGAAGTCAGTCCATTTTCTAGCAATTAAACAGACTAATTTTCTATAGGTGCTAGCAAAGAAGTATATTGATGAGATAGTGAGACTACATAGGATTCCAGACTCTATACTTTATAACAGAGATCCTCGGTTTACTTTGAGATTTTGGGAAAGCATGTAAGAAGCTCTAGGGAGCAAGTTAAATTTTAGCAATGTTTTCCATCCCCAAATAGATGGTCAATCTGAGAGGACTATTCGAACCCTTGAAGGAATGCTCAGGACATGTGTGATGGATTTCAAAGGTGCTTAGGACGAGCACTTGCCATTGGTCGAACATTCAGATGACTCCTTATGAAGCACTATATGGAAGAAGATGTAGAACTACTATATGCTAGGATGAAGACGGAGAAAGGAAATTAATAGGACCAGAGTTACTCCAGATGACAGTTGACAAGGTCAATCTAGTTAAGCAAAGGCTTAAAGCAGCTCAAGATAGAATGAAAAGCTATACTGATGCAGACCAAAAGGAAATGGAGTATGAAGTTGGTGAGAAAGACTTTCTTAAGACATCTTCTTGGAAAGGAGTCATGTGGTTTGGCAAGAAGGGCAAATTGAGCCCAAGATACGTTGGTCCTTACAAGATTGTTGAGAGGATTGGACCACTAGCCTATAGATTGGCGTTGCCACCAGAATTGTCACGGATACATGATGTCTTTCATGTTTTCATGTTAAGGAGCTATAGATCAAATTCCTCCCACATCATTCAGACCACTGAGGTTCAGTTGAGTGATGATTTGACTTATGAGGAGACTCCACTGGAGATTCTGGAAACTAATGAAAAGGTCCTCAGGAACAAGACAGTTCAACTGATTAAAGCCCTGTGGAAACACCATTCTAAGGAAGAGGCCACGTGGGAGCCCTTGGAGGCCATGAAGGAGAAGTATCCACACCTCTTCAATGACTCAGGCAAGAATTTCGAGGACGAAATTATTTTAAGAGGGGGAGAAATGTTGACCCTCAAAATTTTTTTTGTTAAGTTCAGCATAATTTAAGTAAATTATAAGGTCATAATAGAATTATTATTGGAGTTTAATTATTTCAGTGTTAGTACGATTTCATTACACTAGTTAGTTAAATTAAAGCAGTAGGAATGTATTGAGGGCAATTTTGCATGTCACTTAAGATTAAAAGGCATGAAGCATTAAAAGAAGGGTAGGATTGACTTTTAGCACCCATTAAGGGTAGAATTGGAAGAGGAAAATGTGTGTCTTGTACACTAAATGAACAAAAATGTGAATGAAGACAGAGTGAAGCGAAAAACGTGAAAAAGAGAAAGATAAGTGAGAGAGTCGGCCATTAGAGAGAAAGAAAAGAAAGAAGACAAGTTAGGGATTCATCTTTTCTTAGTTTTTAAGAGTGATTTTGAGGGTATTCAAGAAGAGAAAAAGAAAGAGGAAGAGAAGAGCTTACATTTGAACCAAACATCTCTTTGTTTGGTGAAGATTCAAGGTAAGCCCATTTTTAATCCTTTGTATTTTTGGAAGGGTTTTGGTTCATGAAGCTTAGGAAATACATGGGTTTAAGTATTCCAGAATCAATTTTTAGTGAATATGCTTTTTGGGTTCTCAATTTTTATTCCTATTGAATTGGATTTTTTCCAATGTTAAAGAGAATCAAAAGAGGGAAGAGGAGCAAGAGGAGGGGCATTTTAAAGAAATTTTTTAAGCAAGAAATCCAGGTGGGTTACATGTTTATGGTTGAGTTAATGAGCCATGAGTATTTTTCCAAATCAATAAAGTTAAATGATTTCAATTGCTTTATAAATGTTGCATTTATTACTTCTTAAATGATTTAAGAAATTGCTACATGTTTGGTACATGAATCTTGATGATGATGGAAATTGTAATTGAAAAATATCATGCTTATGGAAATCATATTTCCGAAATGTGCCTTTTGTGCAAGATGTTTACAAGATATGAAATTCATGTTTGTGTGGGTTTGTGGTGGTCCATTTTGTTATGTCACGTGCACATTGACCATGTTAAAGGCTTCTTCCACCTGCCTGCTAGTAGCATGGAGCTCCTTCACGGACTCCTTTATGTTTATGGACTACCCAAAATGGTCCATTCTGTTATTACTAGAGATTTGCAAGAACTCCCTCATATTTATGGACTACCCATACCATTATGATTGCTTATATGTTTATGATTTGTTTGACAAGTTGAGAAATACATGACTTATGTGGTTTATAAATTGTTTGACAAGCTTGAGAATTTGAAAAATACGTGTTTTATGGTTTCATTGCAATTTACTATGGCAATGAATATTTTCAATGGTTTTATTTGTTTCTCTTCTATCAACTTGTTACTCACGAGCTTTTAAGCTCACCCCCCATTCCTCCCCATCTCCAGGTGAAGAGCAAGAGATCGAACAATAGAGAGTCAAGGCATCAATCCAAGTTTACATATTTTTGTATTTAAGTTAGTATATGAAAACTCAAGGCTTTAGCTGCATTTCAAGTAACACTCGTTCATGTATATTTCGTATTTTTGGACTATGAGACCAATGATGTATTTGAGTCTTAAAATGGCCATTAAAGCATTGTAAAACTCTTTTCTATTGATGTTAATGAAATATATTTATGTTTTGCTCATGACTTTCTAAGTTTTCGTATTGCATTTTCAAGCATTAATAGGGGTAAAATCTGTGTTTTGACTTCAGGGAAAAAACTGTATTAATCTAGGCTGATTTGGACAATGTTGTCTTCTTGGAAGTTGTAGTTTATCCTCTTAGCTTTCCAATGATATAAAGTGCGTAATTTTTAGAGATCGGACTTGAAAGATAGGATTTTTACAAGTTAATGATGTTACACAAGGTGCATGCTGGACACTTTATAGCCCATTTCTAACTTGATCTAACAGAAAAAGAGTACTATGTTATCTTGTAATGGGAAGAATTAGTGTGATAAGTTAGAGATGAAATGAAGATGATAAAAGGAGTTGAACATATGCAGAAATTTATAATGAATGTGTATAAGTTTGAATGTTATGTTTTTGGATTGATAATCAAACATAGATTATGATTTGGTTGTAAATGATATTGAGCTGAAATGGAAATGAGAATGAAGGGAAATGATGAGGAAAATAAGTTAGAAATGATAGATATGCATAAGAGGGGTCATAGGTAACTTGTAGGAGTTAGAAATCTGGAAATTGACCCGTAAATGTCCGTTGGGCAGACTAGATGTCCGTTGAGCGGACCTTCTCAGGAATTCCAGCGTTTCAGCTCAGTTCATGTCCGTCTGGAGGGACATATGTCCGCTAAATAGACATTCTCGGGACAATTATATAAATGTGCAAATTTTGACCCTCTAAACGACAATCTTTCTTCAGGGTATTTATGGAATTTGTAGAACTTGAAGTCCGCTTCGAAACCGTGCTTGAATGACCTTAATCTGACATCCATAGTGAAAGTTATGCTTATTGTCCCAAATCGTGTACATTTGTATGTTGTGGACTTATCAATGCTTTCTATGATACATTTAGGCTTGAATGAAGCTTGAAATGTACTTAGTTGGATGTGGAAATTAAAGATAAAATGAGTGATATGTTTAGAGTGATGATTGAGGATATAAACATAAGAATGGATTGTCGTATATCAAGTGTTCAAATATGGATGTTTGGGATGTTATGAGAATGAAGATGAACCTATGATGGCTAATGAGATTCCATTAAAAGAACCCTACAAAATGATGCACTCGCATTTTATGACTCTCGAGTTAGACTCTGAAAACGGGGTCTAACAAGCATAACTTTCTTCCTTGGACTCGAGTGGTATGGGTTAAACATTACCACCTAAAAGTTGCACTTACCTTATGGCTTGCTACAAAAACACGACTGCCAACTATGGATAAAATGAAGACTTTCCTTTACATACCAAATGGATGCATACTTTGTCAGTAGGCAGAGGAAAGCCATGAACACCTTTTGTTCCATTGTAAGTTTGTAAATCCTAGCTAGATAATGATTCTACACAAATGCTATGTGATGAATGTACCTCATAGTTAGACCTCTTTTGTTGCTTGGTGTGATCATTTTATGCTACATGATGACCTTGCCTGTTGGAGCTTCAATATATCACTCTCTTTGCCTATTAAAGCTATTTGGGATGAGAGGAACCTTCACATTTTTCAATATAGAAGCACTACTCAAGCACAGTCCTAGAACAATTTAGACTTGAAAATTAGACCATACATATAGCTTACACAAACTCACTTCTCCTAGTCATGCATATTGGATTAAAATGTGGAATATCTAGACCTGCTTAAACCTTGTCATCAACTCTCTTCATATTGTCTTTTAATTTCTACTAACGTCTCTGAAATGCTTTCTATAGCTTGTATAAACATTTAATTGCCTTTAAGGCTTAATTAATTACATTTTCTCATTAAAAAAAGACTTGGTAATCAATTTCTCAAGCATTTAAAGATGCTTGGTCAAATTCCATATCACTAAAAACGAACAATCTTTTTTCATAAATCTGTTGCTGGATATCTTCACAAGTTGTACACCAAATTGCCATGCCTGTGATACCATTTTTTTCAAAAATCACAAAAACCATAATATCAAACAACATTTAGTAGAAAATTACGAAAATCACATAATATCAAATAATACTATTTAGTCGAAAATCAAAAAATCACAAAATATCAAACAAAAATACCTTTTTTGTCAAAAATCACATAATATCAAAAAATACCAAATAGTCGAAAATCCCAAAAATCACATAATGTCAAACAAAAATACCTTGATCACGAGAAGAAATAAAAGACTTATCATATCTACGCTACTTATAATATCAAAGATTAAAGAGATTCGAAACAATCTTCATATTTTAAGTTATCACTATTTGTTATAATATTAGTAACTTCTTCGATGTAACTATCTCATTTAAATATTCTACAGAACCTAAATCTATTCCAGAATCGATATATGAATTTTTCCAGAAAATAAGAAGTCATGATATAATTATATGCAGAGCAATTTCAAGTAGCGACGTCAGCAAAATATTCGAGAAAAGTTTTGACAATGAACACAAATCAAACATGTAAGTGAACGACATTGAACCTTCAATAGTGAAAACTGTAAATGCTTGTGATATCAGTATGGTGCAAAGTGAATATTAACAACAATGGTACAACTGAATGATAGATGGTAGGAAGTTACAATGAACGAGGATCAGAACAATGGAAGAAGGGGAAACAAGGAGTCACAAAAACAACAATAACAAGGTTTACAACTTCATAAAAAAAGCCTATCTAAGAAACCAACTTCCATTCAAAAAAAGTAAATATTGAAATGGGTAAAAGGGATTATTGTGACCCACAAGATGAGATCAGTCAATCACAACTAGCTTTTGGTACTCTTCAGTTGATATAGCAGCTTCCATAACAGCTTCAGGGCTTACGACACCGTCACCATCTAAGAATAACTTCATCAAATTTTTGGAGAAGCCACTTACAAGTGCAACCCCCTTTTTTGACCCAGGCACAGGCGTAGCCCTTGAATCTCGCAAATTCCAAAATACGATTTCTGGGATCACATTTCCAAAACCCTTCTCTGTGAACTTCTTAACTATGACTTCGTAATCGGTTTCCCAAGGATTTAAAGATGCTTGGTCGAATTCCATATCACTAAAAACGAACAATCTTTTGATCATTTGGTCCTCCTTAAGATTTCCATCGACAGCCACCGTCAGAATAAGATCAAATACCTTCTGGAAATTAGTGTTCATACCCCAACGCATTTCCTTCACAAATCTGGTTTTCTCCGCAAGACTATCACCACTGACCTCTTGAAGCGTTGGATTTTGACTAAAAGTAATGAGTTGTCCCTTCCATGGCTCTTCACTTAGCTCTGAAATCAACAAACCCAACGCCACAGAGACCTCCATTGGCGTACCCGACATGCTACCAGAAACATCACAAACAGCTAAACAGCTTCTCAACTTTCCCTTCTGGAGAAGATCCTCAACCATTCTCTTCCATTGCAATTCTGCCACTCGGCCACCATCATCGTCTCCCAATGCCAATATTATCTGATGCGGAAGCAATGCACCTGCAGCAATTTTAGCCTTTCCAGTCTTAACGTCGTCCAAATACTTGGAGAAACGTTCTCCATCATGTTTCTTAAACTTCTCCTTGTAAAAATTCATGGCCACAGATGCAACTCTATTGTATGGAATTAAATCCCACTTATTAGCACCAATATATACCTCAGGCAACTCAAGAATCCTACGGAGTGGCACCAAAACTTCCTTTCTCAAACGGTCACGTACCCTATAAGCATAATGTGCCTCTTCAATACCCTCATATTCAGAATACAATTCTTTAGGAAATACCTTCCTTGCAATACTCTCACATAGTAAAGTTGAACGATCAAATGAAGAATCAAGAGATGGGCACCACTTAGCTGCGAGACTGACCTTATTGGATTCCCCTGATTTCAGGTGCTGCATGTCTGCCATGAGATAATCTGCAAAGAAATCAGACACGCGCTCATATAAGAATCGAAATTCAGGATCAATTCTGTATCTTTGAACAACTTTATTGGCCATAGCAACCTTTCTCTCAGTTCTCGCAACTTTTTCACTATTATTCTCTATATTGGCATCTCTCTGCACCTCGTTGTTCACGATTTTAGTCTCTCTGGGCTCGCTTTGTTTCGACTTGTTTTTTCTGCTCTTCCCTGTTTTCCTTTGTTTCCACTCATTCTTTTGGTTCTTTCTCACATCGGGTCCTTCCAAAAGACGGTAAAGAATCTCAGGCAAATCCTTGATGTAACCGAAATTATCCAAGAAGTGAATGTTAGAAGCAAAGGTTTTGGGGTGGTGTTGGTGAAGCCAAAAGGCAGAGGTGTAAAAGCCTTCTTTGTCGGACTTCCCAGTACCCCGCACGCCCCTGAGGTTGAAGATGAGCTTGAGAGTAGTCAAGGGGTTGTGCAACCACGCCAATCGGAGACGGTCAATGATGGAGTCAGATGGCGTGTCGGGAACGACATGGAAGAAAAAATCAAGGCACGGATTGCCTGATGACAAGAAGGTGGCCGACATGTTCTCGGTCAGGCCCATCGGAAGCTCTCCAGCGGTGATTTGGTGGAGTTGTGGTGGCGGTGTTGTTGATTGGTTTTGAAGCTCTGGAGGGCCAAGGAGAGAGGGAGGAGCCATTGTCGACGCAGTACGGCCGAGAGGGAAGGGTTTTATGATTAAGGTTTTGGCAATTGCTACTGGTAGGGATGGCAATTTGGGTTCGGGTTCGGGGATCCCCGCGGGGATTCCCCACTCGGGGTGGAGATTGGAAAAAAAATTACCCTGTGAAATCGGGGATGGGACAAATATAATCCCCGAAATAAAATCGGAGTCGGGGACGAGTTAAATAATCCCCGCCCGTGGGGATCCCCGTCCCCGATAATTTTTAAAATATATTATATATTTTTAATTTTATACTATTTATTATTTACTCTTTACTCTTTAGGGTTTATATTTATCAAAACTCCTCACGTCAACCTACCATCTCTTTTATTCTCTGAATTTTCGAATCAGCCAGCCGTCTCTCTCATCAACACAGGTAGTCACTCACTCACACTCACGCTGCATGTTTTTGAAGCTTTTGATTCAGGTTAGTTCTTGTTATATTTATTTCTTATAAAACAAACATGATT
>JANQAP020012911.1:0-11305 GCA_026874005.2 Erythroxylum coriaceum | reverse complement strand
AAACTAAACTAACTAAAAAAACCAATTTAAAAAAAACGTCTAAAAATGATAAAAGTGTTAAATTCGTAAAGATTCTGGTTCTTTGGTTCAATCTCAGCCTACACCCTAATTAAACATATTTTATTGAATTGTTATTCTTTTACCTCTCCTTGAACTATTAATCGTAGGTTAATGATATGATCTATTAACCAGAGTTTTCCATTAGGTCATGTTTAATTAATATATGATCGTTACTACTATAGAAGTGGTGAGTCTAAGTCGATCCTACAGAGAGCGTGCGTAAAGTTTATGAAATGAAATTAATCAGCGTTTAGGCTTTTTGAGGGTTTTGGTTTTAAAAATAAGAAAATAAAATAAATAACAAAAGCAATTTAAAGAAAACATGTAAAAAAATAATGAAAGTGACGAATTCAGTATGGCCCCAGTTCTTTTGTTCAATCTTGACCTACACCCTAATTAAACATATTTCAATTATTTGTTGTTCTTAAACCTCTCCTGGAAACTATTAATCGTGGGTTAATAATTAACCAGAGTTTTCCCTTAGGTAATGTTTAATCAAGTACGATCATTAATTGAACCTAACTACCGAATAACCTAGGATATGATCTCTAGATTCAATTGGGTAGTAGCATTACGAATTAGAAAAACCAATTAATCAAGGCAACAACCACACACGATGCATCATTTACCTAGGTTATGTTATCCCTAATGATTACAAACCATTAGTCGCTACAAATGAATTTCAAATATAAAAATTACGGATTATATCTAAATTTTAACTATGAGTTCCTACAAATAACCGAATAATATGATGTTATGATTGTTCATACATAAAACCCAAATCCATATGCCTAGGATAACACAATCAATTCAATAAGAGAGAAAGAAATAACAAAATTTTGAAAGGAATGTTTAACCAGGTTGTTGGCGCCAAAATCACCTCCAAACTGGCGTCAGGAAGCTACCCCAGTATAAGTCTTCTTATTATGGAGAGCTTACCTCTCACCTTTATTAAAATTAAGAGCTCCCAAGAAAAATTGTTCAGCCCCCACAAAGAACCATTACCGAAGACACCTTCTTCTATTTTTTATTCTTTCCTAAGTTATGTTGTTTTTAGTCCTTTTTAGGCCCCCTAGGTGGCTTACGTGAGTCACTCCTCCTAGATGCTATACAATTCTTTTTATTTAAGCCTCACATGGTTTTAGCTCACATTTTTCTCTTCTTTAAGCCGTACATCACACACCACTCACTCACGCGTAGCTGTCACACACCTCCACCTTTATATTTTAAAATGCCATAGTAAAAATGTAATGGACAGGTGTCAAGTTCCAACCCTCACACTCACAATTCATACCTTTTACAATTATCCCTCTTTCAAGTTTTCATTTAAGTTGTCTAATGTCCTCACACACTTATTTGTTTTTCCATCCCCTCTTCATGTCATACATTGCACTCACATTGCTTCAACTTACCTTTTACTTCAACCCACATTTAAATTCACGTCCATATCTTACATGGGCATGAGAGTGTCTCATGCCCATGCAAATCCATGTATAGTCGTGCACTCTCATGCCCATGCAAATCCATGCATAGTCGTGAGTGATGCTTAGGCTGTGCAATAATTCCAGCAGGTTGTGAGTATGCTTCACCTCCATTCTTTTATGCTTTATCCATTCTTTTGCTCTAATCTTCTTCTTCTTAATCCATGAAGACAAGTGAATGTGGATCTTTGGAAAATGACCCCAAATATAGTGCTTTCGACTCATGTTAACTCCTTTGATTCTGAATTATACCTAGGTTATGTTTTCCCTAATGATTACGAACCATTAGTTGCTACAAATGAATTTCAATATAACAATTATAGATTATATTGAAATTCTAACAATGGGTTTGTAATAAAACGATCCAATGAATACATTCAAATCATCTTTTCACAATACCCAAACAATAGACATAAGATAACATAATCAATTCCTAAAGAGAGAAAGAAACAACAAATATAAGAAAGGAATGTTTAATCGATTGGTCGGCGTCGATGTCGCCTCTGAACTGGTGTTAAGAAGCTAGCCCTTCATAGATCTCTCACGATTGAGAGCTTTCTTTGCCCTCTTCATTCTCTCCCGAAGCTCTCTTCTTCTCCAGCTGAAAACACTTAAAATCTTTCATATGTCAACCGTCACACCTCTTTTTGCTTTATACTAAAAACTAGGTTAAAATAGATGAGGTGGCATTGAGTCATGGGTGTGACATTGGCTATCACACCGATGTATGGCTCCTCACCACCTTGCATGCGTGTGACTAATGTGTCTTACTCGTGAAACACTTTGTCACAGTTGTGACATACCATCTCACAGCCGTGAGACGTGTTGCTTGGGTATGATGTATGGCTGTGAGCTGCATTTATTTCATTCCTCCTTTAATGTGTTCATCATATATCTCATCTTTCTTGGCATTTTTTGTCTTCTGTTGCTTTTAATCTTCTTATTCTTGCTCCATGAACATAAAGGATTTTGAATCTTCAGAAAATGGCTCAAATATAGTGCTTTTGACTCACTTTATCTCTTTCGCTTCCGAATTGTACCTAACACCATATATGAGTTAAAGTGATTATCTAAAGCACTTTCCTAACAATAATCACTAAGTGTTATGGAATAAATTCATAATCAATTAAGCACATATCACCACATCAATTCTCCTGAATGAGTCACCCTCCTTTAGATTCTTTAATACTTTATTCATATTGAATTTCACTTGTTCATTTATAATATAAAGGATGAGATTATCTTCATAGACATCTACTAAGGCTTTTCCGGTGGTCAAAAATGGTATATCAAGAATTAACAGACAAGGTTGATCCTCTTCAAAGTCTACCATAACAAAATCCATAGGAATGAAAAACTTATCCACTTTTATAGGCACATCCTCCATCAAGTTGAATGGTTTCTTTATCGATCGGTCCACCAAATGAATATGCATCGATGTTGGCTTCACATCTCTTAGCCCCAGTTTCCTAAAAATCGACAAAGGCATAAGGTTTATACTTGCGCCTAATTCGCATAAACATTTTGAAATCTTTAAATTACTAAATACATAGGGTATTATAAACCTATTTAGATCTATCAACTGTGGGGGCATATGGTTGGTAATTAAGGAGCTGAAGGTTTTCGTTGTGGCTACCATTTGATTATCATCCCAAGTCCGCTTGGCAAATAATATGTCTTTAAGGAACTTTGCATAATTAGGCTTGCATTTCAACACTTCCACAAAAGACAAGTAAAATTTCCATTTCTTTAGCTTTTCCACGAACTTTGTAAATGGTACATCTAATTCATTATTTTGAAGTCTTTGTGGGAATGGTATTTTCGGTATGTAAGGTGGAGGAGGAATGTATAGTGGGTCTTCATTCTTGTCTTCATCATTTTTCTTCTTCTCTAGTCTTCTACAAAGTGAGTCTTAGCTTATCTTTCCAATAGTTCTTCTAGCTCTTTTCCACTCCTAGGTGTGATAGCCTTATATTGCTCTCTTGGGTTTATTTCCATATTGCTCAGAAAGTTTTCTATGCTTCTTTTATAGAATTCCCTATAAAGTTAGCTCATTTGAACCTCTAGGTTGTAACTGAAAGACACATGATCTTCTGTTACTTGCTCAAACTTCCCTTCCAGTCTCTTTTGGGCCTCTTCCAGGTTCATAAGCTAGTCTATGATCTTGTTCAATATAGAATCCTATGAACTGGACTTATCTTGTTGAAATCCTAGCAGCCTTGAATTCCCATTTGAGTTCTTGCATTGTTAGATCAAAAGAAATCTGGGTGGTTCTGTCACCCCGAATTGTAAGTGTTCCAATAAGGACGATTACTTCCCAGACCAAATTGTGCCTCATTAAAGTTCGCACTCCCTCTGATATGTTTCCTCCACCATCTTTCTTTCTATCACTATTTGGCATTTAACTTTTTGGATTCTTCATTGTTGCCTTATGATGTCCAAATCGATGTGTCTTGAATTTTGTGCCCAAACTTTCCTTTTTTTTTTTAAAAATCTCTTGTAATTGGGTACCATAATAAGAAGAATTAGTGAAAATCCCTTAGAACAAAGGAATTCAACTAGTCCTAAACTAAATCCCCAGATACGGCACCAAAAACTTGTTAAGTAAGTTTTTCTTTAATGTAAAACCCCCAATATCTACAAGTATATGGATCGCAATTTGTAGTATCAAAGGTGTTAATCCCACAAGGAAATAGTTAAAACTAAATGAACCTAACTTTCTTTAAGGAGATAAAAGATGATTAAAATAAAATAATAACAAAAATTTTAAATTTTAAATTTTAAATCAAGGAAATAATCAAATAAAAAATGAGCTACCACAAAATTGTGAGGAGAATCAAGGATGAAGCTTAGGGTTTATTTTATCATTATTTTGCATCCTAACTGCTATATATTCGATTCTATGTAGATTCTAGATTTTTGAAGGGTTGATTACTCTCTCTTGAGACCTAAACCCTAATTGAGTACGAAATTCCATATTTTGCAACCTCTTGATTCATAAAATCTACCTAAATTCTTAAGCAATCTATCGAATAATCGATGGGTTTTCACACAAGATCTCTCTTTGTATAATTACTAACTTAATATTTACGAGACCTATTAGGTCACTAACTCTCATTGCATAAACTAATCAGATTACTTTCAACTCACTCTCTCGATTTATTGCGAAGTCTTAGCATACCCAAACATCACAACACTAGAAAATTAAATTGAAATAAATAACAATCAAGTCACAAAAAAACTTAAGAGTAAATCCAAATATGATAATTAGAGCATCCTAAAGTTTAATAACATATTCAAATCCAAGTTACACATCAAGTTTAAGTAAATAAACAAAGGAAAGAAAGAAAGAACTTGATTTGAACTCAAACTTGAAATCTGGAATTTCTGGATTGCTATTCTTGCTCCTCCTTCTTGCTCTCTCAAGTTGGAAGATGATGGCTATTCTTTTTGAGTGTTTTATGTTCTTAAATAGTTCTTAAGGCTTCTAGGGTTCTTTCTAGGGTTTACCCACTTAATTTGGTTCCAAAAATAGCCCCAAAATGATAAAATTACAAAAAGAATCACGTGCTTGAAAAGCTGAAATTCGTTAGAACAACTGTTTGCACTCTCTGTCATGATCGTGACAAGACAAGTCACGATCATGGCTTGCATACTTCCAATTCTTCCCTTTTCTTCAATTTCCTGTTTCCATACACTCAAACACACATCAAACACCTCTTGAAACATAAAATTAAGGTTCAAATCATGCTTAAAACCATGCAAACACTTCAAATATAAACAAACACTAATAATGACATAATTTTAAGCCTATATACATGATAATCATATAAGAAATACTTTAAAACACACTTAAATGTCTATCAAAACATAGTATAATTTACACTAATAAGCATTCCCACACTTAAACTTTTGCTAGTCCTCAAGGAAAAACAGAAACAAAAACAAAACACAAACTCAAACTCAAACAAACCATACAATAACACATAAATTTATGCAACATGCACTAATGATACAATGGCATCTAATGTGATGAAACCAATTTAACCTCAAACAACAATCATTTAAGTTTTTCCAACATATTAACCTATGCAATGTATGGCTAAGCACTTTGAATTGAATATATATACTAATCAAGACATTAACATCATATTCATTCACTTAAAGCACTTGTATGCATACATTGATAATTAGTAATCAACCAAAATTGCAACTATCACTAAGTACCCCTTCATGAAAATTTTTGCTAATTTCAAAGATCGGTAGGATTTATTTCCTAAAACACCACTTTTTTTATTTTCTTTAACATTAACCTAATCTTTTGATGTGAAGGCAAACACCTTGTCATGAATGTCCCATAGTTACTTAACTAGGCCATGTTTAATTAATTAGTTTGGTTGGAATGTCATTTTAGCCTTTTGACACGAAGACAAACATTTTGTCGTGAATGCCCCCAGGTTACTCAGCTATATCACATTCTCAATTGACTACTAGCTCTATTCATAACCTAAATTCAAAAGGGCGAGCAAAATAGTTATTCATTTAATCGACATACACAATTTTTTTTTCATTTCACATAACCTACCTCATTTCTTTTAGTCAATCATCCTTGTGAAAGACTACTAATGATACTAACATATTAAATTGACTTATAATTGTAAATGTATGTAACAAATTTCCTCAGATGAACAAATTGACGTCATATCCTAATTATTATGCATATGTAACAAAAGATACTTAAAACATCAAATGCACAAGCCAATATGCCTTTACAAATTCAATGACTATGTTCAAAGCTAAAATACTTCCATCAAGTTATTTCCATTGACACATTCATATAATTTACACATATGCAACATATGTTCACACTATGTCAACCTAACCAAAAGCTAACAATATGGTATGCAAAATTCAAACTCATGACATGCCAATGCAAAATTCTCCCCACACTTAGACAACGCATTGTCCTCAAAGTGAGAAAAATAAAACAACAAATAAAAATAAAAATTATAAGAAAAAATAAAAGGAAAGGTTAAGAGCACAAAACTAGGAGATTGAGGTGGTAATAGTGTTAGTGACGGAATGTGGAGATACTTTCAGCCATGAAATTCCAGCAATTATTTCTCTACAAAACAAAAACAAATAACAATAATAAAATAAAATAAAACAAATAAAACTTATCCTAATTCTTGGGTTGCCTCCCAAGTAACTCTTAGTTAACGTCATTAGCTTGACGTGCTCTTCCTTTCACACTCAACTTGGGTCAACTATGAGTGGCTTGCTTCCACTCGTGTCACTCAGTTTCAAATTAGTAGCCTGTAAATAAGCTACATATTGCAAGATAATCAAAAGTAAATAATTAATCAAATCAAGAAAACCAAATAAGTTCAAGAATGTCCTTTTAAATAACAAACTGTCAACAAAATAAGGAATAACAAAACTCCCTGAATCTTCTATTGAATCTAGCTATTTGTCTTGTGAGAGGGTGAGTTGTGCTTTTTCTTCCTTATTCACCCTCATCTCCTCTTTTGCTTTTACTTCATAAACAGATACTTTCATATCTTCTTCAACTTTTATGTCTGTTTGCATTTGTTCTTCTTCCTCTCGCTCCTTTAAAGATTCGACCACATCAATTCTCCTGAATGAGTCACTCTCCTTCGGATTCTTTAATAACTTATTTATATTGAATTTCACTTGTTCATCTCTAATCTGAAGGATGAGGTTAACTTCAAGGACATCTATCAAGGCTTTTTATTGGTCAAAATTGGTATACTAAGAATTAACAGACTAGTTTGATCCTCTTCAAAGTCTACCATACAAAATCCACAGGAATGAAAAACTTATCCACTTTTATAGGGACATACTTTGCCAAGCCGAATGGTTTCTTTATCGATTGGTCCACCAAATGAATATGCATTGATGTTGGCTTCACATCTTTTAGCCCAAATTTCCCAAAAATCGACAAAGGCATAAGGTTTATACTTGCACCTAAGTCGCATAAACATTATGAAATCTTTAAATTACCAACTATATAGGGTATTGCAAAGCTCTTTGGATCTATCAACTATGAGGGTATATGGTTAGCAATTAAGGAGCTGGAGGTTTGCATCATGGCTATTGTTTGATTATCATCCCAAGTCCGCTTGGCAAATAATATGTTTTTAAGGAACTTTGCATATTTAGGTCTGTATTTCAACACTTCCATAAAAGAGAAGTAAATTTTCCATTTCTTTAGCTTTTCTATGAACTTTGCAAATGGTACATCTAATTCGTTCTTCTGAAGTCTTTATAGGAATGGAATTTTCGGTGTGTAAGGTGGAGGAGGAATTATAAAGGTCTTCATTCTTGTCTTCATCATTTTTCTTCTTCTCTAGGTCTTCTACAAAATGGGTCTTAGCTTATCTTTCTAATAGTTCTTCTAGCTCTTTCCCACTCCTAAGTGTGATAGCCTTACATTAATCTCTTGGGTTTATTTCTATATTGCTTAGAAAGTTTTGTACACTTCTCTTACATAATTCATTGTAAAGCTAGCTCATTTGAGCCTTTACGTTATGAATAGAAGACGTATAATCTTCGATTACTTGCTTAAACTTCTCTACCAGTCTCTTTTAGGCCTCTTCTATATTGATGAGTTAGTCCATGATGTTGTCCAATTTAGAATCCTATAAACTGGACTCATCTTGTTGAAATCCTACCAGGCCTCGAATTCCGATTTGAGTTCTTACATTGTTAGACAAAAAGAAATCTAGGTAGTTCTGTCACCCAAATTGTAAATGTTTCAATAAGGATGATTACTTCCCAGAACAAATTGTGCCACATTGAAACAATTTTTAATAAGGATGATATGTTTCCTCTATCATCGTTCTTTCTATCTCTACTTGGAAGTTAACTTTTCGGATTCTTCATTGTTTCCTTGTGATGTCCAAATCAATGTGTCTTGAACTTTTTGCCCAAGCTTCTCTTTTTCTTAAACTAAAGAATAAATTAAATTAAAAAGGTCCATCCTAGGGTTAATATATTCTAGATATGCTCGTAGTCATTTAAATCAAAACTTAAAAAGCTAAAAATCAAGGATGATATGATTAAAATCCCTAAAACCTCGAGAAACTTCACTTTAAATTGATGAAAATTCATACTAAAAGGATTTCTTTTGTTGTTTCTCTAGCTTTGTTCTACGTTAAGGATTTTCCATATGTTTCTCGAGCCTTCTCCTCTTCTACCACTCAATCTTAGCTTTTAATGTTTGAAATTCATAATATGAGAGATATAAGGGCATCATCGTAAGTATGATGATGGTCGTGTTTCTTAAATACATTAGTTATGCTTTCCAGAGCTAACATGTGCACAAACATTAATATATACCATCAATATGGCCTTTTGCCACTCACCACGGGCATGTTTTCCATAAAACACTCAACAAACCTCCAAACTCTCCAACCCCGCCATATACACTATCATACACGCTATAAATCAATTAAAATAGCTCTAAATTACTCTAGACTTGTTCGAATCTTTTCTTTTTTCCTCCAAGTTAGTGAATTAGACCTAGAAACACAATATGAACAACTTAAGTGCCAAAATCAATAAAAAATACTCAAATGAACAAGAAATATACATCAAATATGAGATTGAAAAATATGATTAAATGACCATTTATCAACTTCTCCACACTTAAACATTTTCTTGTCCTCGAGCAAAACTTAATTTAAATAAATCAACTCTTCTCAGTATCCACCCATCCTCCATCTTAACTTGTCTATTCAAAATTCAAATTCCATACCCCAAGAATCAAATCAAAATATAATTAGAATCAAACAATTATAAAATAGATTTTTTTAAGAAAACATCACAAATGATATTTTAATAACTTTTCTAAAATCAAATGTTATAGAATTTAGCATCCTCACATAAAAAAAATATCTTAATTCACTCAAGGTGTTTAGGGTGAACATCAATGAAACTCTTAAATCAATACATAAAAGGAGGCTTAACTATAAGCTTGCTAATATATCATATCTCCACCACCATAAAATAAGGTGTAGAAAAGGATAGGTTTCAGGTTAATCAACAAGAAGGAAATTGAATAATTATATAAAAATTTGAATTAATGTAACCTAAGTCACTAATTAAAATGTAAGGTGTAAAGCAAATCTTAAATAGCACAAGTATCTTCTCTTGTCCTTATAACTACAAAAAATTAAAAACACTTTTTTCTTTTTATTATTGTTTTAGCTAAATTTGTTTTAAGATATTGCCAAATTTATTTCTAAGAGCTTACAAGGAGAATATATGAAACATTGATAACTTAAAAAAAAGAGAAAACAAAACATCAAATATGTAAGCTCACGCCTTCCTCATTCTTGATACTTCTTTATCTAATCAAATTCTTATACAATCAAGTAAATACAATCTTTTAAGGTGTAAAATAATTATAAGGTTAATAAAAAATGGTTATCAACTTGTAAAATGATTAACATAATCCAAAGAAAAGGCTAAGGCTTAAATCAATTACACCTAAAGGATAAAACAGGGTAAGGCAAAATCAAAGGAAAGGGACAAAAAAAGTGTAATTTAGGCTCCTTTTTCATCTTAATGCCTCTAATCCAAAGATATGGTCCCAACATGTATAACAAAAGAAAGTTCTAGAATCATCCAACTATTTATGATACTCACAAAACAAAGAAAAAAATAGTATAATATAATTATAATACATGCTAACTGGCTTAAACCTCACAATTTAAGCTCTTGTGTGAAAAGTTTTAAGCACTTTCATTAAAATTGACAATCAAAACATTCTTTCATAATATAACAAGTAAAAATCCATCTAATAATGCTTTCATCCTTTCATATTCAAGCATAGTTCAATGATTCACGACAACTAAAATATTTCAAGATAAGAATAAAAAATAGAGATGTTTATTAAGAAGAATCAATAAATTAAAATTAAAATATGTTTGAAACACAATTAAATCCATATAAAAATTCCCAACATTTAGAGATGTACATTGTCCTTAATTTACATAATAATCTAGAAGTTTGCATTTGTGTGATGAATTCCATCCATTATCATCCTTTAAAACTTAAAATAAAGAATTAGGCCATAGTAAGAAAATAAAAGAAACATAAGCTAAATATATCTTTAAAAAATGTGGTTTAATAAATTAACAATAATAATAAAAAAGAAAATGGAAGAATAAAATAATAGAAGTTTAATAGGGCTAATCCTTTTCTAGACAAAATAAAAAAGAAAACATGAAAGATAAAGAAAATAGAAAATAGAAAGTGCCTTGTCAAACTTCTTTAGACTCTTGGACGATTTGAGTTATTATATAAGACAAATAGTCTAATATATGGTCATATCTCTGGTTTTACTTTATCTCTAACTTGGGATCCATCTCGGTGAAAGGAATGTTAGACTCTTAAGTTTTGTTAGGCACTCTTTTTTGGTAGCTAAAGCATCTGGCTATTGAGGAGCCGGTGACAATATAGTGGCTCAAGTGGGTGGAGGTGGCACCAAAAATTCCAATTATCTTTTGATATGAGCGAGTATCTCCTCCATCTATCAATCATAAGCCTATAATTGTGCCATTCACTCTACAAGATCTTGTTGTCCCTCTCTGATAGTCTAATATGTTCCCATAATCTGACCCATGTATCTCTCCACTCGGGTAATCTTGAGCTGGTCCTTATGTGGAGGTATGGAATGCTAGCTAAGGGTACTTATGCTATCTGAGGATTTATATTGATAATTGATCATGGTTTTC
>JANQAP020012785.1:0-11313 GCA_026874005.2 Erythroxylum coriaceum | reverse complement strand
GACTCACCCTTGACCAAAGAGGACAATTCTGATTAAGGTTGGATGCCGCGGTATCACCCGCAAACACACGCCGCCGACCTAAGGGCGGGGTGTGGGGTCCAACATTAAAAGGCGCCGCCGACCTAAGGGCGGGGTGTGGGGTCCAACAATTAACCACTTGGAAACTCAAACCTAAGATGATTAATTTAGTAACCAAACATGCTAGCAAGAACAAATTCTAGATTAAATTCATGTATACACAATTCGGCATTAATGCATATAAACTAAGAACACAAAACCATCACGTATATACTCAACAATATTAAACACAAGTTCTCATGAATAAACTAGGGCTTAAAGGTTAATACCTCTTACAATTGAAAAGAAAAAATTAGTTCTTCATCAACATAAGGTACGACAAAGAAAAATAAATAAAACCCTAATTATTGTTTAAGTAAATAAGATAAAAGATGAAGAGAGAGAAAATTACTATTCATATGAATAGTGCGCATGAACACTAACGTACAAGAGAGAGAATGAGAAGTAGTGAAAATAATAAGCTAACATGTCCTATTTATATTGGTCATGAGGAGGTGCAAGAGAAAGTTGCATCCTTGTAGGATTCAAAAGAAGAACCCATAGAGGAGAAGGACTTCTATTTCATGTTGAATTTGGTCTTTAAAAGGTGGAATCCAAGTTGGCGAAGGAAGAGGAGGTGGCGTGTCCTTGCAAAGGTAGGATTCCTAACATGAATAGGATTCCTAATCCTTGTAGGAGTAGGATTACTTGTCATCATATTTTTTGTCACCGATTCCATTTTTCTCCTCGACTCGCCAAAACAGGAAATCATTGTCAGAATAGGATTCCTTGTGTAACTGGGATTCCTAATCCTATTGGGATTAGGATTTGGATGTTTTGACCATTCCTACTCATTTCGAGCTCCTCTTTTTAAATATGAACTCTATTTCTACAAATTCCATCTCCTTAAGCTCATTTTTACATCTACTGTCCAAATGTACTAAAAAAAATAAAACAAGATAAGTGTAACATTTAAGACAGAAAATGCGACAAGTAAAAGGGTAAGAAAATATCAGTGTATAAAATTCCCCCACACTTAGCTCTTACTTGTCCTCAAGTAAGGAAAACAAAAACAAAAGACAAGAGAACTAATGTGACAAAAAGAAAATAAAAGGGTGCAAGAAAACCACTTAAATGCAAATTTTTCTTCAAATCTCCCAATCATATTAGAGAATGCAAGTATTATAACTAGAACTTAGTCAACCATGGTCAAAACATAAAAGATATAAACTCACTTTAAATGTAAGAAACAAACCATATAGCATCAAGGAGTTAGAAGAAATCCACACCATATCAAAATAATACGTCCTCTCATTGATATACACTCATGTGTTTAAGGTTCGTGCGTTTAACTGTAAAAAATTCACTAAATGAACACAATCTTCCATATGCTTGCTTTTCAATCTCAGCAAAGTATACATGCACATCACAAATTAAAAGGACTTAATCAAGGTGGTAATGGGGCTTGGCTCAAGGTGAGATAATAGAAAGATAAGAAAAGGTGAAGTACCAAAGAGAGTAGAGTAAATACATATCAAAGAACACCTGCATAAGTATGCATCCAAGTACATCATTCTTTCTCTTTCAAAGCACAAAACTCAACTTCTTTAATTTTTTCCATTCCCATCAAAAACTCATAGGAACCACATTCTTTTCATTTTTTTCCTCTTGTATATGTGTCGACTTTTCTCCTTTTTTTTCATGGCTGAATATATCACAATGTAAAACATGGCCATTCTTTCACTTTTTTTTCAAGGCCGAGACATCACTATTGGACAACAAGCCACAAATTTGATTTAAACAACATAATTGCATCAATTCCAACCATTACACATATCAACTTTCCAAAAACATGCTCTACTAACCATGGTAAAAAAGGTAAAGAAAATAAAAATAAGAAAAAGGCTAAGTTAAACATGGATAAAGCAAAGAAAAGGATAAATAAGCTCAAAAGGGCTAACTAGGGGATAACATGCTTTAGGTTGGCTTTTTGGTTAAAAGTGGTTAAATATCCTAGGTGCCTTTATCATATTCATGAAAACATGTAAGAATGTAATCTTATCAAGATATCAAGCAATTTCTAGAGATCATACCATTGGAAGAATGCACACATCAAAGGAATATGTTGAAGGTTCAAAAGTTCATATAGGGTAACATTTATTAAGTCAACATGGTATAGTTTCAAGGTCAATCCTTAACTATAAAGCTCACAACTTACATAAAAGCACATTCACTTATTTTATGTATTAATCATTGTCTACTAAATCTCACGCATAATACAAGAACTCTTATCAATCATTGGGAGATATATAAAAAAAACTAAACACTTAAATGTAAAATATTGCTACACATGCAACTACAAGTGAAAATTATGAAGTTTAAGTAAGAAATAGGTGCTGCTTCAATGAATAACAAAAGAAGAGATAAAGTCAAACCTAAACATCCATCAAATGCCATAATTCATGCAAAAATTTAAACCTAAATCTCCCCCTCCCCCACTTAAACACAACATTGTCCTCAATGTTGACATAAAAGCAAGAAAGGAAAGGTGAAACACATATGTAAAATAAACACACTAATAAAAGACAAATAGAAAAGAGAAGGGAAAAGAAAGCAAATATGATTTTTGTAAAATTAACGTCGTTTGCTCGACGTAGGCATTACATCTACTCCTAATATGGAATATTGAACAGTGCCATCTCCTCCTTCATGCTTGTGGCAACACCCTCATTAAAATGTTTCAACTGATGTCCATTCACATTGAAGATTTTGTTGCTATCTAAACTTTGAATTTCCACTGTACAATAATCAAACACATTAATAACAACAAAAGGACCTACCCATCTGGAATGAAGCATTCTAAGAAAGAGCTTAAGTCGTGACTTAAAAAGAGTACTTTTTGACCAATTTGGAACTCCTTCCTCCTAATCATCTTGTCATGGTAAGCTTTGGTTCTTTCCTTGTAAAGTTTAGCATTCTCATAAACATCGTTCCTGATTTCCTTTAACTCTTGCAACTGCAATTTCCTATGGGTACCTACAGCATCATACTCTAAGTTGCATTGCTTAATGGCCCAAAAAGCGCGATGTTCAAGTTCTATTAGGAGGTGATAAGCTTTAACATAAACCATCCTGAAGGGTGACATCCCTAAAGGTGTTTTATAGGTTGTCCTATAAGCCCACAATGCATCACCTAATCGAAGACTCCAATCTTTCCTATTAGGTTGCACAGTTTTCTCCAAAACAGACTTGATCTCACAGTTTGAAAGTTCTACTTGGCCATTAGTTTGAGGATGATAGGCGGCTGATGTTTTATGGACAACATGATATTTGCGCACCAAAGCTTCAAAAGATCGGTTATAAAAATGGGTTCCCCTATTACTAATAATTGCCTTTGGAATGCCATACATATTAAAGTTGTTAGTCTTAATTAAAATAAACAACAACCTTAGCATCATTAGTTCTAATAGCCACAACTTCAACCTATTTAGACACATAATTAAAGCAACAAGTATGTAAACATAACCATGTAAACATAACTATAAGAAGCAGGAAAAGGACCCATGAAATCAATACCCCAAACATAAAAAATCTCACCAAATAGCATATTAGTTAAAGGCATTTGATCTCTACGAATAATATTCCCTACTTTTTGGCATCTTTCACATGACTTGCAAAATTCATATGCATCTTTAAGCAATGTAGGCTAAAAGAAACCACAATGAAGATACTTGTGAGCAGTACGCTTAGCACGAAAGTGCCCACCACAAGAATATGCATGACAAACGGTAAGAATAGAATGGAACTCATCTTGCAGCACACATCTTCTCACAATCAAATCCGAACCAATCTTCCAAAGATAAGGCACATCCCAAAAAATAATGTCTAGTATTAGCTCTAAATTTATCACATTGGGATCTAGGCATACCTGAGGGTAGCTTAATAGTAACTTAAAAATTAACCAACTCAGCATACCATGGCTAGGAGGAAGATGAAAGTAACGTATACAACTGCTCATCTGGGAAGTATTCATTAATTGGTTCGGTCTCAACATCCTTGGCATGCAAGCTGCTTAAATGATCTGCTACATGGTTCTCAACACCCTTCTTGTCCTTAATCTCAAGATCAAACTCTTGTAAGAGTAAGATCCATCGAATAAGGCGTGGCTTGGATTCCTTTTTCTTCATCAAATGCCTAAATGTTGCATGGTCAGTAAAAACAATAACTTTTATGCTAAGTAAGATAGATCTAAATTTTTCAAGTGCAAACACAACAACAAATAACTCTTTCTCAATTGTATGATAAGTGATCCACAATCATTTCCAGTACCTTTTTTGTTTCCTATTAGTGACTTCCACTTGTTCACTAATCTAATGACCATAGATCCTAGCCATTTTGTGTGACCAAATATCTTTGACTTGAAGTATTCACTTTTCACCTATAATGTCTTAGTTAAAGTTAAGAAACTTTGAAGCGAAAAATGGATTATGCTCTAATATTAACGGAAGGGACAAGATTTTCCTTAAACTAGCCTCAATGATGTGGTGCAAAGGACAAGATTTTTCCAAGACCAACCTATACTTAAGTGCTCCACAATCCTTTCCAGTATCCTTTTTGGTTCCCTATCAGTGATTTCCACTTATTCACTAGTCTAATGGTGGTTGGTAGATGCTAGCCATTTTGTGTAACCAAATATCATTTAAACATATCCGTAAGTTATCGATTGCAAAGTTCTGTACTTATAAGTAGTTATTACTTTAGTTATTTCAAATCAAGCAAATAACTTCGTCAAGGACTTAAAAAGTACCCTAGCAATTGAAACTACCAAACTTAACCAAGCGATTGAGACAAGATGGTCAAAATTAGAGCTCATAACTTCAGAAACAAGAATAAGGACTTTTTTCTCATTAAACTTTAAGCTAAAAAGATAACTAAATTTGTTCAGGGAATCCATCTAACATCAATTTTACATAAGAGGAGCATATCATTTCAAAGGGAGCAGCTAAAGATTTTTTGAAGTTAGCCACACCTTTACTTTACCTTTTATTTTTGAATATGTGATTTTTCATATGCCATGTCAAACCACACATCTAACTCCTTGATTTGGAGTATTCACTTTTCACCTATAAAGCCTCGGTTTAAGTTAAGAAACTTTGGTTGCACAGTTTGTACTTATAAGCAATTATGACTTTAGTTCTGTCAAATCAAGTAAATATCTTCGTTAAGAACATAAAAAGTACCTTAGCATCAGAAACTACCAAACCTAACCCAACAATTGAGACAAGATGGTCAAAATTAGAGTTCATAGCTTTAGAAACAAGAATAAGGCTTTTTTAGTCTTTATACTTTAAGCTAAAAGGAAAACTAAATTTTCTTAGGAATCCATCTAACATCAATTTTACATAAGAGGAATATATCATGTCAAAGAGAGTTGTTAAAGACCTTTTGAGGTTAGTCATGCCATTACTTTGCCTTTTATTTTTGAATATGTGAATTTTCATATGCCATGTCTAACAAGTCATCTAACTCTTTGATTTGGAGTATTAACTTTTCACCTATAATGTCTTGGTTCAAGTTAAGAAACTTTGAAGCCAAAAATGGTTTATGCTCTAATATTAATACAAAGGATAAGATTTTCCATAAACTAGCCTCAATGATGAGGTGGAAAGGACAAGATTTTTCACATGCCAACCTGTACTTAAGTGCTCCACAATCTTTTGCAGTATCCTTTTTGGTTCCCAATTTGTGACTTCCACTTGTCCACTAGTCTAATGATGATCGATGTTAGCCATTTTGTGTAACCAAATATCATTTAAACACAACCATAAGACATTGGTTGCAAAGTTTTATACTTATAAGTAGTTATTACTTTAGTTATGTCAAATCATGCAAATAGCTTTGTCAAGAACTTAAAAAGTACCAGAGCATCAAAAACTACTAAGCTTAACCCAGCTACTGAGACAAGATGGTCAAAATTAGAGCTCATAGCTTCAAAAACAAAAATAAGGCTTTTTTGCTCATTAAACTTTAAGCTAAAAAGAGCACCAAATTTGCTCAGGGAATCCTTCTAATATCAACTTTACATAAGCAAAACATATCCTGTCAAATAGAGCAGTTAAAGATCTTTTAAAGTTAGCCATGCCTTTATTTTGTCTTTTATTTTTGACTATGTGAATTTTCATATGCCATGTTGAACCACACTCAACTCATCGATTTGGAGGATTCACTTTTCACCTAAAATGTCTTGGTTAAAGTTAAGAAACTTTAAAGCTAAAGATGGTTTGTGCTCTAATATTAACGGAAATGGATTGATTTTCCATAAACTGACCTCAATCATGTGGTGCAAAGGATAAGATTTTTCACATACAAAATCTGTACTTAAATGCTCCATAATCTTTTCCAGTATCCTCTTTGGTTCCCTATTAGTGATTTCTAATTGTTCACTAGTCTAATGATGATAGATGCTAGCCATTTTATGTAACCAAATATCATTTAAAAACATCCATAAATTATTGGCTGCAAAGTTCTGTGTTTATAGGAAATTATTACTTTAGTTATGTCAAATCAAGTAAATAGTTTTGTCAAGAACTTGGGAAGTACCCTAGCAACCGAAGCTATCAAACCTAACCCAGCGATTGAGACAAGATGGTCAAAATTAGAGCTCATAGCTTCAGAAACAAGAATAAGGTTGTTTTGCTCATTAAACTTAAAGCTAAAAAGAGCAACAAATTTGCCTAGGAAATCCATCCAACATCAACTTTGCGTAAGAGCAACATATCATGTCAAAGAGAGCAATTAAGGATCTTTTGATGTTAGCCATGCCTTTACTTTGTCTTTTATTTTTGAATATGTGAATTTTCTTATGCCATGTCGAACTACTCATCTAACTCTTTGATTTGGAGTATTCACTTTTCACCTATAAAGCCTCAGTTTAAGTTAAGAAACTTTGGTTGCATAGTTCTGTATTTATAAGCAATAATGACTTTAGTTATGTCAACTCAAGTAAATAGCTTTGTCAAAAACTTAAAAAGTTAAAGATCTTTAGAAGTTAGCCATGCCTTTGCTTTGCCTTTTATTTTTTAATATGAAAATTTTCATATGCCATGTTGAATCACTCATCTATCTCTTTGATTTGGAGTATTCACTTTTTACCTACGACGTCTCGGTTTAAGTTAAGAAACTTTGAAGCTAAAAATGGTTGACGCTCTAATATTAATGGAAAGGGCAAGATTTTGCATAAACTAGACGCAATGATGTGGTGCAAAGGACAAGATTCCATAGATCAACCAATACTTAAGTGCTCCACAATCTTTTGCAATATCTTTTTTGTTCCCTGTTAGTGACTTCCACTTGTCCTCTAGTTTAATGATGATAGATCCTTTGTGTGTAACCAAATATAATTTAACAACATCTATAAATTATTGGTTGCAAAGTTCTGTATTTATAAAAAGTTATTACTTTAGTTTTGTCAAATCAAGTAAATAGCTTCGTCAAGAACTTAACCAAAAAATTGTAGCAATGAAAACTACCAAACTTAACCTAACAATTAAGACAAGAAGGTGAACATTAGAGCTCATAGCTTCAGAAACAAGAATAAGGTTTTTTTGCACTTTAAACTTTAAGCTAAAAAGAGCATAAAATTTGATTAGGGAATCCGTCTAACATAAACTTTACATAAGAGGAACATATCATTTCAAAGAGAGCAGTTAAAGATCTTTTGAAGTTAGCCAAGCCCTTAATTTGCCTGTTATTTTTGAATAAGTGAATTTCCATATGCCATGTCGAACCACTCATCTAACTCTTTGATTTGGAGTATTAAAATTTCACCTATAAAATCTAGGTTTAAGTTAAGAAACTTTGGTTGCAAAGTTTGTCAATAACTTAAAAAGTACCCTAGCATCAAAAACTACCAAACTTAACCCAACAATTAAGAGAAGATGGTCAAAATTAGAGCTCATAGCTTCAAGAGCAAAAATAAGGCTTTTTTGCTTTTTAAACTTTAAACTAAAAAGAACACCAAATTTACTCAGGGAATGCATCAAACACCAACTTTACATAAGAGGAACATATCATGTCAAAGAGAATAGTTAAAGATCTTTTGAAGTTAGTCATGCCTTTGCTTTGCCTTTTAATTTTGAATATGTGAATTTTCATATGCCATGTCAAATCACTCATCTAACTCTTTGATTTGGAGTATTCACTTTTCACCTATAATGTCTTGGTTAAAGTTAAGAAACTTTGAAGCTAAAAATGGTTTACGATCTAATATTAATGGAAAGGATAAGATTTTCCTCAAACTAGCCTCAATGATGTGGTGCAAAGTGCAAGACTTTTAGCAAACCAGCCTGTACTTAAGTGTTCCACAATCTTTTTTAGTATCCTTTTTGGTTCCCTATCAGTGATTTCCACTTGTTCACTAGTCTAATGGTGATAGATGATAGCCATTTTGTGTAACCAAATATCATTTAAACACATCCATAAGTTATTGGTTGCAAAGTTCTGTACTTATAAGTAGTTATTACTTTAGTTATGTCAAATCAAGTAAATAACTTTGTCAAGAACTTAAAAAGTACCCTAGCAACTGAAACTACCAAACTTAACCAAGTGATTGAGACAAGATGGTCAAAATTAGAGCTCATAGCTTCAGAAACAAGACTAAGGCTTTTTTCCTCATTAACCTTTAAGCTAAAAAGAGCACCAAATTTACTCAGGGAATCCATCTAACATCAACTTTACATGAGAGGAACATATCATTTCAAAGGGAGCAGTTAAAGATCTTTTGAAGTTAGCCATGCCTTTACTTTCCCTTTAATTTTTGAATATGAGAATTTTCATATTCCATGTCGAATCACTCATCTAACTCTTTGATTTGGAGTATTCACTTTTCACCTGTAAAGCCTCGATTTAAGTTAAGAAACTTTGGTTGCACAATTATGTACTTATAAGCAATTGTAAACTTTAGTTATGTCAAATCAAGTAAATAGCTTCGCAAGAACTTAAAAAGTACCTTAGCATCCAAAACTACCAAATCGAACCCAACAATTGACCCAAGATGGTCAAAATTAAAGTTCATAGCTTTAGAATCAAGAATAAGGTTTTTTGGTCGTTACACTTTAAGCTAAAAAGAACACCAAATTTGCTCAGGGAATCCTTCTAACATCAATTTTACATAACAGGAACATATCATGTCAAAGAGAGTCGTTAAAGATCTTTTGAAGTTAGTCATGCCTTTACTTAGCCTTTTTATTTTTGAATATGTGAATTTTCCTATGCCATGTCGAACTAGTCATCTAACTCTTTGGTTTGGAGTATTAACTTTTCACCTATAATGTCTTGGTTCAAGTTAAGAAACTTTGAATGTAAAAATGGTTTATGCTCTAATATTAATGGAAAGGACAAGATTTTCCATAAAACTAGCCTCAATGGTGTTGTAGAAAGGACAATATTTTTCACATACCAACCTGTACTTAACTGCTCCATAATCTTTTCCAGTATCCTTTTTGGTTCTGAATTTGTGACTTCCACCTGTCCAATAGTCTAATGACCATCAATGTTAGCCATTTTGTGTAACCAAATATCATTTAAACATATCCATAAGTTATTGGTTGCAAAGTGCTATACTAGTAAGTAGTTATTACTTTAGTTATGTCAAATCAAGTAAATAGCTTTATTAAGAACTTAAAAAGTACTTTAGCATCAGAAACTGCCAAACTTAACCTAACTATTGAGACAAGATGGTCAAAATTAGAGCTCATATATTCAAAAACAAGAATAAGACTTTTTTGCTCATTAAACTTCAAGCTAAAAAGAGCACCAAATTTGTTCAGGGCATCCATCTAACATAAACTTTGCATAAGCAGAACATATCATGTCAAATAGAGCAGTTAAAGATCTTTTGAAGTTAGGCACGCCTTTACTTTGCCTTTTATTTTTGACTATGTGAATTTTCATATGCCATGTTGAACCACTCTTAACTCTTCAATTTGGAGTATTCGCTTTTCACCTACAATGTCTTGGTTAAAGTTAAGAAACTTTGAAGCTGAAGATGGTTTGCGCTCTAATATTATTGGAAAGGACAAGATTTTCCATAAACTAGCCTTAATGATATGGTGCAAGGGACAAGATTTTTCACATACGTACCTGTACTTAAGCGCTCCACAATCTTTTTCAGTATCCTTTTTGGCTTCTTATCAGTGATTTCCAACTGATTACTAGTCTAATGATGACAGATGCTAGCCATGTTGTGTAACCAAATATCATTTAAACACATCCATAAAGTATTGGTTGCAAAGTTCTATGCTTATAAGCATTTATTACTTTAGTTATGTCAAATCAAGTAAATAGCTTCGTCAAGAACTTAAGAAGTACCCTAGTAACTGAAACTATCAAACTTAACCCAGCGATTGAGACAAGATGGTCAAAATTAGAGCTCATAGCTTCAGAAACAAGAATAAGACTTTTCTACTCATTAAACTTTTAGCTAAATAGAGCACCAAATTTGCTCAGGGAATCCATCTAACATCAACCTTATATAGGAGCAACATATCATGTCAAACAGAGCAGTTAAAGATCTTTTGAAGTTATCCATGCCTTTAATTTGCCTTTTATTTTTGAATATGTGAATTTTCATATGCCATGTCGAACCACTCATCTAACTCTTTGATTTGGAGTGTTCACTGTTCACCTATAATGTCTTAGTTTAAGTTAAGAAACTATGAAGCCAAAAATGGTTTGTCCTCTAATATTAATGGAAAGGACAAGATTTTCCATAAACTAGCCTCAATGATGTGGTGCAAAGGAGAAGATTTTTTATAGACCAACCTGTACTTAAGTGCTCCATAATCTTTTTGTTACATCCTATTTCCATACTAAATGTTAGAACCCTAGATTTTTGTAATCGAGAAATAGTAATGAGATATTAGAAAAATGCATTTAATGCTCATGCATAGTGTTAGCATATGCGCACATGAATTTGAATTTTTGCACACATTAAAATGATTGTATATGCATTCATTAACATTCCGAGTATAATTGATCTATAAATATGATCATAATTGGAATTGTTAATTAATTGTATTAAAAACTGATTTGGAGAGTGTACTTTGTGACTTAAAATTTTGGGTGCGTTTTGCAAACTCAATGAGTGACCATCCTCGATGACTCACTCAATCACATAACATATACAGTTCACATATTTTCATATAATTTACATTATTTCTTTAATAATCATGATACATCACATATCACATTAACGCGT
>JANQAP020012769.1:0-11314 GCA_026874005.2 Erythroxylum coriaceum | reverse complement strand
TTCTTTTGTAAGTAATATACATATACATGAAGATGTATGGGAAACATGTATATTATTAGAATCTAAATTAATTGATTTATAGTCGAATAATCAACTTGGTCGCTTAATTATGGTTTAAACTGTAGTATTGTGATTTACCTCTGTGTAAGTAAAGGAGTTTACTTCAAGAGAATGATGAGTTTCAAATCATGACAGTAGTTGACTGTCAGTAATGGCACTATTAAATGAATATGGAATCGCGTATATTTTTAAAGAATAAAGTAGGCCATTACTTTAATCTTAAAACATATACCTTAGTATTCATTTATTACGAACCACAATCTTGATGAGTGGTAAACTCATGTGTGTTTTGTTATAATTCTTGATATGATCGGAATGGATTTTTACTGGGTATCAATCTAGTGTCCGCATGTTAGGATTATTAATTGAAACATGCATTAGCGAACATTTACTTAAATAAAGAGTTCATAGTGATATCATCACTTCTAGATGTTTTACAGGGATTGGTGATTAAACTGGTGCCAGTAGTTTAATAGACTAGCTACCCATCAAGTCTTAACACCAAGATTAAATCTTGTGTGTTAATCACCATGTAGAGTAAAATGGGAGATCTAGAAGGAAAAACCAACATAAGGCAAAAATGGTAATTTTACCCTTTATTTTGTGGATGGCTATAATATGGTTCATAATAAAGTTTGTGATTGGACATCGAATTAATAATTTTGAAGCACGGTTTCTTATAATTTTAAGTAATTCAAGAGTTCAATCAATTGTCTTTAGTAGAATGACATTTGGTTAATAAATCGGAGTTAATTCTAATAAGATTAAGTTAATTCAGGTATTATTGGAGCTTGAATTATTTAAGTTCAATTAGATTCCTCACTTGGCTTCTAGGAAGGTTATCAAGGAAAGCAATAAAAATAAATGGAGGTTACCAGAAAGAAAATGAGACATTTTTTAGAGAATTGGATTCGGGCTAATAAGACCAGAACAATTTAATTAAGAGTTAATTAAATTGGGACTTAAGCCTATAATTAAATGTTGGGCTTATACTAATTAATTGTTAATTATAAGCCTTAAGAAACATTTAATATTGGGCTGGATTTTGATTTAATTAATTAGATTAATTGAATTAAAATTTTTAAAAAATTAATCCTAAGCAAATCCGAATCCTATAAAGATGTAGGATTCAGTCATGCCTATTATTAAGACATTTTTGGTGATAGCTACATCAATGACTTTGGACATTAAATGATCATTTTTTAATCATGGCTAACGTCCTATTTTTCTAGTGGAGTGGGCATTAATGTAATGCTCATCATTAAAAGGTTGATGGCTTGTTTTAATATGGCATAAAACGCACAGCTCTTGGCATTTATTATTAAATGAATGTATGAGTTTGGCTTTTATCTCTCTCCACTCTGATACAATGAATTCGGCGATGCTCAATTTTAAACAGTTATGATGTTTGTTTTAAAAGGATAAATCGACAACACTCTCATTTATTCAAAAGTGAATGAGAGGGTGAGGTTGTTTTAAAAGCATAAATCGACAACACTATCATTTATTCAAAAGTGAATGAGAGGGTGCGGTTGTTTAGCTCACCATTAACGTAATTGGCAGCTCACCATTGGGCTATCCACAAAAGAGAACGTCTCTTTTTGTTCTAAAAAATAGTCGACTATAGCAATAGAGAAAGTCTCAATTTTGTTATTCTTTTGAATTAGCCAAATATAGCAAAGGTTTGCTATCCAATTTTTCTTCTCCTTTCCCACCAAAGGATCTTGATAACCAAGTTGTCCATGGAGAACAAGTGGTAGATCAAATTGGTTGAGGACATAGTAGTGAGGAGTTAAAACTATAGCAAGGAGTTGGTAAAATGTTTTTGATCTTATTCTTATTTTATTTATTTTCCTTATACAGTATCGTATATGGATTAAAGCATGTTGATTTGGTGTTACGCTTCCACTACATTTTGATTTTGAAAAAAGTTCTGAAATCTACAGTTTACCCTAACCAAGCATGTTTTTGTTTTCGTTCCAACAACTGGTATCAAAGCTGGTTTTATTATGCATGATTCGGTTCCTATATGTGGCATAGGTTGGCAATTATATTAAATTATGTATGTTGCAATTTTTTTTATGTGATAAAAATATATGTTGTATATGTTTTGGTTTGCGCTTTTGTTTGTCCATAGAAAATCGATTTACCTATAAGTTTTCTCTGATTGGTTTGTAATAAAGAGGGTGGCCTATCGTCGCCATGTTTCCTCCTTGTCTTAATTTTTCTGTTTTCATTTTTTTGTAATTGTAAAAATTCTGTAATTATGAAAATGGAGCAACCATGGATCGAAGAAAAGTAGGTAAATGTTTTCGATTTTTATTTTGTGTTAATGGCATTTTTATTTTTATTAAATTATGTTAATTGATGTTTTTTTCAAGTGCTAGAATTTTTTAACTGTTTATAAATCAGTTTTTTTAAAATGCCAATAACTCATTTTTATCAAACGAACGGGGTCGTGCAAGCAAAAAGTTTGAAGCAGAAGATCCAAGTCTAAGAAGATTTTTTAGGCCTAAAGGCCTTGTAATTTTCTTTTAATTTTCTAGGATAGACAACCAAAAGTAGTTACTTAATTCATGAGATGAATGGATGAATGGATGCAAATAATATGCGATATTATGTGAATGTATGCCATTTAGAAAAATTGCCAACCCTAGGTTTTGCCATGCATTCATTATGTATGAGATATATAATGAAACAATATAGGATGGTTAATAAATTGCATTTAGACAAGATGGTAATTATTAAAACTTAAAGATTGAAAAAGATTGAGTGGGAGAGGATGCTCTTATGAGAGTCCACGATCTCTATAAGATGGCCCATTTGCATGTGGTGAAGTGTTACTCCCCACTGAAGGACATGAATCCTAGATCTTGCATGGTTTGGGTCTCCTAAAGGATAAGTCTACTCATTAGTAGCAAATGTGACCTCCCACCGAGGCATGTTTTGCAAGTACCTTTAATGGATGAATCAAATGGTTGCACTCTCGACATAGTTTATCAATAAGCTTCCCACTATAGCTCTATTGCTAAATGCATGGACCAAATTATGGCGCTTCTCAAAGAGTTAGGCATGAAGATGCTTGGTAGCTTTTTGAGTGGGAGATTCCTAGTTTTTCTTTTAATGGATAAGATGGCCCACCATCAATTAGTCCGTTATAGATAAGAAAAATAACTGTCGTACAAAGATTTAACTTTTTAAGTTTTGTTAAATCTATCATCATGCATACATGCATCATGATTTTATACAAAGTTCCAATAATTTTGACTAGTATGCTCATTCTTTAATAATTTATATTTTCAATCATAATCACCACAATATGAATCTACTCACAATGCTCTTGACTAATAACAAAATTGGAAAACAGAGAGAAATTTAATTAGTGGAGACGTAACCTCTACATCGTTCTTTAATATGAACGAATTTCATGGGTATTAACGGATAATAAGCCTGCACCTCCGAGTGACAAATTAACTCCTGAGTAAGTCCAGCAATATGAGCGATGGCAGGATGCTGATAAGACTACCAAGTGCTATATTTTGGCTTTTGTCAGCGCTATATTGCAGAAGCAACTCGCAGGCATGCAAAATGTCGGGGCAATGGTCCATCACCTACATGAGATGTTTAATGTGAGGACCAAGTTTGCAAGGGTGAAAGATATCCAAACCTTTCACAATCTCAAACAAAAGATTGGTGAACTGATGCGGGATTACATGCTTAAGGTAATCTCTGTGGTTACTGAGGCTGAGTTGCTTGGGTGGAAATGAATGCGGAAACTTAAATGACCATGATCATCAATAGCTTAAACTCTTCTTTTCAGCAGTTTAAGTTAGACTATGAGCTCAACACCAAGAATTACACCTTGAGTGAGTTGATAAATACCCTCTAGAATACGGAGGAGATATTAAATATCAGGACCAATGGGCCAGATGCTCATGTGGCATCTTCTTCTAAGCCCAAAGGTAAGGACAAGCAAAAGAAGAAGGGTACAAAGAAAGGGAAGGCCCAAACAGGGGTCAAGGCCCAACCTATGAAAAAGAAGGCCAAAGAGGACACCAAGGGAAAGTGTTTCCAAAGTGGTGAGAAGGGCCACTGGAAGAGGAACTGTATGGTCTACCTTGAGACCCTAAAGAGCAAACAAGGTATGAGTTTCCTAAGTTTGTTAGGAACTAAAAATATGGCACGTTCATCTGATTTTTGGATATTAGATTCAGGAGCCACTGACCATGTTTGCAATACTATGCAGGGGTTCCAGTAAAGGAAAAGATTGCCTAAAGGCTAGTTTCAAGTCAAAATAGCGGATGGATCCTACGTTTTAACTGAAGAAGTAGGAGTAGTTATCTTAGACTTTCCTAGTGGTCATAGGCTATATTTGGAGGATGTATATTACATCCCAATGGTTGTAAGGAACATGATTTCTATTTTTTGTTTAATAAAATCTGGTTATTCCTTAGATTTTGAAAATGTTGTTTCATTATATAAGAATAAGGATTTTATTTGTAATGTGGTAATTAAACAGGGATTGTTCTTTATAAAACCTATGACAGGCTCACTAAACACCACAGAATTAACAAAACCAAGAATAACCAATGACTCTAGCATTGATTCAATTTATCATTGATACTTAAGGAAAAAGACTTGATAGGTTAGTGAAGGATGGGATCCTTATGGGCTTGGACAATGATCCATTGCCCACTTATAAGTCTTATATTGAAAGAAAGATGACCAAGACCTCATTTCCTTCCAAAGGAAACATATCTGAATCCACGTTGGACCTAGTACACACTAATGTGTGTGGGCCCATGAACGTACAAGCTAAAGGAGGTTATGAATACTTCATAAACTTTGTAGATGATTACTCTAGATATGGCTATCTGTATTTGATGCACAAAAAAAGTGAATCCTTTGAAAGGTTCAAAGAATTCAAAGCTGAAGCTGAGAAGCAGCTTGGCAAGCCATTAAAACAACTTCGATTAGATCTAGGTGGTGAGTACTTATCTGGAGAGTTCCAATAATTCCTAATTGACAATGGAATTGTTTCCAACTTGTCAGCTCCCAGAACACCTCAACAGAATGGTGTAGATGAGAGAAGGAATAGGACTTTATTGGAAATCGTAAGATCGATGATGTCCTACGTTAGCCTTCTAGAATCATTCTGAGGATATGACATACAAACAACAACTTATCTTCTTAACTTTTTTCCATCCAATTCGGTGCCTAAAATACCTAGGGAGTTGTAGACTGGTCGAGTTCCTTCATTGTAACACTTGAGGACTTGGGGCTACCCAGTCTATGTTCTAAAGCCTAAATCCATAAAGATGGAACCAAGGTTAGAAGTATGTTTGTTTGTAGGATATCCTAAGGGCACACGAGGGTACTATTTTTACAGTCCTCAAGACATAAAGGTATTTATGTCGATAAATGTGACCTTCTTGGAGGAAGAATTTGTGAGAAATCATAAAGGAAGAAGTAAAGTAGTACTAAAGGAGTTATCTATTTCATCCAAACTAAGAGTTGATTCAGATATAGCGGAACAAGATGTTGAAATGGATTTAAAAGTTGAATCGGAAGAGCAACCTAAACGTCAAGTAATGCCTAGACGTAGTAGGAGGGTTATGAGACAACCAGACAGGTATCTAGGTCTAGGAGAAGGCATAATTGCTATCTCAGACTAAGAAGTAACAGATCCCATTACTTATACACAGGCTATTAATGACTTTGATGCTCAAGGCAATGAAATTGGAAATAGATTCCATGTACACCAATGAAGTCTGGATCCTTGTAGATCTACCACCAGGTGTAAAAGCCATAGGGAGTAAATAGATCTTCAAAAGGAAGAGAGAATCTGACGGAAAGGTAGAGACCTTTAAAGCTAGATTGGTAGCTAAGGGCTATACTCAAAAGGAGGGTATAGACTATGAGAAGACTTTTTCTTCAGTTGCCATGCTTAAGTCCATCATAATTCTTTTAGCCATAGCTGCCTATTTCGATTATAAAATATGACAAATGGACGTCAAGACCACATTTCTTAATGGGGATCTTGAGGAGACCATTTATATGGGCCAACCAGAAGGATTTGTTGGGCCGGGTAATCAGCATAAGGTATACAAGTTGCAAAGGTCCATTTATGGATTTAAGCAAGCATCTAGGTCTTGGAACATTAGGTTTCATAAGGCTATCAAAACCTATGGATTCATACAAAACCTAGATGAGCCTTGTGTCTATAAAAGGATAGAAGAAGGCAAGGTTAATCTCCTAATTCTATATGTCGATGACATTCTGATAATTGCGAATGATGTAGGAATGTTATCTACAGTCAAGGGATGGCTGAACGAATAGTTCTCAATGAAGGATTTAGGAGAGACTAGATATGTTCTAGGGATCAAGCTTATAAGGGATCGTAAGAACAAGTAGAAAGCCTTGTCTCAACTGACATACATTGAGAACATGCTCAATAAGTTTGCCATGCAGGATTCTAAGAGTGGTTTCACACCTACTAGAGATGAAATCAAACTTTCAAAGGAGCAAGCACCTAAGACCCAAGAGGAGTTCGAACGCATATGCAAAATTCCATGTGCTTCGGCAATTGGAAGTTTAATGGATGCTATGCTATGCATTAGACTAGATATCTGTTACGTAGTGGGACTGGTAAGCAAATTCCAGTCCAATCCTAGAATGGAACATTGGACTGCGGTCAAGTGCATACTGAAGTATCTTCATAAGACGAAGAATTTAATGCTTGTTTACTCTAGAGGTTACCTTATCCTGACTGGATATACAAATTCTAATTTCCAATCAGATGTTGATTCAAGGACATTAACTTATGGTTCTATATTTACTTTGGGAGGTGGAGCCATAGTATGGAGGAGTGTCAAGGAATCTTGTGTTGCTGATTCGACAATGAAGGCTGAGTATGTTGCCACTTGTGAAGAAGCAAAAGAAGCAGTCTGGCTCTAAAAGTTCCTAAAGAATTTAGAGGTAGTTCCTAAGGTAGAAAAGGCCATTACACTTTATTGTGATAATAGTAGGGCAGTGACTAATTCTAAAGAACCTCGGAACCACAAAGCTGCCAAACACATTAAGAGAAAGTATCATTTTATAAGGGAGATAATATATCCTGGTAAGGTGGATGTTGTAAAGATTCCCATAGATCGAAACCTTGCTGATCCATTCATGAAGACGCTGTCACAAAAGAGCTTCGAGGGTCACCTAAAAGGTATGGGAATAAGGGATATGTCAAACTTGCTTTAAGGCAAGTGGGAGATTGTTAGGGTTATGTAAATATAGTGCCCTGGAAAGCAAGTGTATTTACATATAACTTAATTTTCTTCCAGTTACAATATTGTAATGAAAATATTTATTATTAATAAAACAAAAGAGTTTGGTTTAATTTGTTTGAGCATAATATAACTAGTCATAAGGTACCAAAGGTTCTTAAGTCAGTAATATACATATACATAGAGATGTATGGGAAACATATATATTATTAGAATCTAAATTAATTGGTTCACAGTCAAATAATCAAGTTGGTCGCTTGATTATGGTTTAGACTATAGTGTTGCAATTTACCTCTGTGTAAGTAAAAGAGTTTACTTCAAGGCAATGATGAGTTACAAATCATGATAGTAGTTGACTATCGATAATGGCAATATTAAATGAATTTAGAATCACGTATGTTTTTAAAGAATAAAGTAGGTCATTACTTTAATCTTACAACATACACCTTAGCATTTGTTTATTACGAACCACAATCTTAATGAGTGGTGAACTTGTGTGTGTTTCGTTACAATTCTTGATATGATCGGAATGGATTTTTACAGGGTATCAATCTAGTGTCCTCATGTTGGAATTATTAATTGAAACATGCATCAGGGAACATTTACTTAAATAAAGAGTTTATAGTGATATCATCACTTCTAGATGTTTTACAGAGACTGGTGATTAAACTGGCGCCAGTTGTTTGATGGACTAGCTACCCATCAAGTCTTAACACCAAGATTAGATCTTGTGTGTTAATCACTATGTAGAGTCAAACAGGAGATCTAGAAGAAAAGCCAATATAAGGGCAAAATGGTATTTTTACCCTTTATTGTGTGGATGACTATAATATGGTTCATAATAGAGTTTGCGATTGGACATCGAATTAATAATTTTGAAACACGGTTTCTCATAATTTTAAGTAATTCAAGAGTTCAATCAATTGTCTTTAGTGGAATGACATTTGGTTAATAATTCGGAATTAATTCTAATGAGATTAAATTATATCCAGGCTTATTGGAGCTTGAATTATTTAAGTCCAATTAGATTCCTTACTTAGCTTCTGGGAAGGTTATCAAAGAAAGTAAGAAAAATAAACGGAGGTTATCGGAAAGAAAAAGAGACATTTTGGAGAGAATTGGACGAATTGGATTCGGGCTAATAAAACCGGAACAATTTAATTAAGAGCTAATTAAATTAGTTCTTAAGCCTATAATTAAATGTTAGGCTTATACTAATTAATTGTTAATTATAAGCCCAAAGGAACATTTAACATTGGGCTAGATTTTGGTTTGAATAATTAGATTAATTAAATTGAAACAATATTAAAGAATAAGGCAATGCTTCATTCAGTCATGCTCTTCATCAATCATTAAAATGAGTTTAATGGTGGTTTTTCAAAGAAGAAAACGTGCAGCCGTCTTTGGAAATTCATGAACACGTTAATGCATGATAACGTCCAAGTATTGGCTTTGGAAGGTCTCATTGCAATTAACTTTAATCAAATGCATGGTGCGTTGGTCTCTCCACTCATTTTTGCAAACCGATTATGTTACTCTTGTTAAAAGGTTTAATGGTTGTTTTTAAATGAAAGTGAGCTATCCATTAACATGTTTGGTAGCTATCTTCAGTCTCTTCCAAACATCCAAGTGTTGGACTTTGGAGAGAGACAATTCATTTAGATTTAATGCAAAATGAACGTATATGGCCATTTAAAATGAACGTATATGATTTTTTGAGACTCTCCACTCTCTCCACACAACCGTCCAAGGTGTTGGACTTGTAAAGAGAGATTTTTGGTTTTAGCTTTGATGCTATTAACGTGCGAAAAAGTTGATCTCTCTCCATTCTTTTGAAAATTAGCCGAACATAGCGAAAGAGAAGGTCTCTTTTTGTTTTAAAAATAATCAGCTATAGCAATAGAGAATGTCTTAATTTTGTTGTTCATTTCAAGCTAGCCGAATATAGAAAAAGAGAAAGTCTCATTTTTATTCTTTAAGCTAGCTAAATATACAAAAAAAAATCTCCAACATTTTTCTTCTCCTTTCCCACCATAGGATCTTGATAACCAAGCTATTCAAGAAGAATAAGTGGTAAATCGGATTGGTTGATAACACAGCAACGAGGAGTTGAGGCTGTAGCTAGGAGTCGGTAATATTCCGATCTTGTTCTTATTATATTTATTTTCCTTATATCGTATCATGTATGGATTAAAGCATGTTGATTTGGTCTTTACGCTTCTGCTATGTTGTGATTTCGAAAAAAGTTTTTGAAATCTACCGTTTAGCCAAACCAAGGATGTTGTTGTTTTCGATCCAACATTTGGTATTAGAGCTAGTTTTATTATGCATGATTCGGTTCCTATATGTAGCATGGGTTGGCAATTATATTAAATTATGTAGGCAGCATTTTTTTTTATGTGGTAAAATTATATGTTGTGTATGTTTTGGTTTGCTCTTTTAGTTATCCATAAAAAATCGATTTACATATAAGTTTTCTTCGATTGATTTGTAACAAGAAGGGTGGCCTATCATCTCCATGTTTCCTCCTTATCTTAATTTTTCTGTTTTCATTATTTTTGTATTATAAAAATTCTGTAATTTAGAAAATGGAGCAGCTATGGATCGAAGAAGAGTAGGTAAATGTTTTCGGGTTTAATTTTGGGTTAGTGGCAGTTTTTATTTTGGTTAAATTCTATTAATTCTTGATTTTTGCAAGTGCTGGAACTTTTGTTTTACTATTTACGAACCAGTTTTTTTTAAATGCCATTAACTCGTTTTTGGGGAATGGGTCGGGTTGTGCGAGTGAAGAGTTTGAAGCGGAAGATCTAAGTCTAAGAAGAATTTTTGGGCCTAAAGGACTTGTAATTTTCTTTTAATTTTCTAGGATGGACAACTAAAAGTAACTATTTAATTCATAAGATGAATGGATGCAAATAATATGCGATATTATATGAATGTATGCCATTTATAAAAATTGTCAACCCTAAGTTTTGCCATGCATTCATTATGTATGAGATGTATAATGAAACAATATAGGATGGTTAATAAATTGCATCTAGAAAAGATGGTAATTATTAAAACTTAAAGACCAAAAAAGATTGAGTGGGAGAGGATGCTCATGTAAGAGTCCATGGTCTCCATCAGATGGCCAATTTGTATGTGGTGAAGTGTTACTCCCCACCGAAGGATATGAATCCTAAATGTTACATGGTTTGGGTCTCTTAAAGGATAAGTCTACTCATTGGTAGCAAATGTGACCTCCCACCGAGGCATGGTTTGTAAGTACCTTTAGTGGATGAATCAAATGGTTGCACACTCAATATGGTTTATCAATAACCTACCCACCGTAGCTCTGTAGATAAATGCATGGGCCGAATTGTGACGTTTCTCAAAGAGTTAGGCATGAAGATGCTTGGTAACTTTTTGAGTGGGAGGGTCTCAGTTTTTCTTTTAATGGATAAGATGACCCACCGTCACTTAGTCTGTTATAGATAAGAAAAATAACCGTCGTATATAGATTTAATTTTCAAGTTTTATTAAATCTATCATCATGCATACATGCATCATGATTTTATACAAGGTTCCAATTTTTGACTAGTATGCTCATTCTTTAACAATTTATATTTTCAAACATAATCACCACAATATGAATACTCACAACGCTCTTGACAAATAACAAATTGGAAAACGGAGAGAAATTTAATGAATGGAGACATAACCTTGACATCGTTCTCCAATATGAACGAATTTCATTGGTATTAACGGACAATGAGCCTGCACCTCTGGGTGAAAAATCAACTCTTGAGCAAGTCCAGCAATATGAGCGATGACAAAATGCTGATAAGACTGCCAAGTGTTGTATTCTGGCTTCTGTTAGTGTAATGTTACAGAAGCAACTTGTAAGCATGCAAAATGCCGGTGCAATGGTCCATCACCTACATGAGATGTTTGGTGTGAGGACCAGGTCTGTAAGGGTGAAAGCTATCCAAACCTTT
>JANQAP020012760.1:0-11314 GCA_026874005.2 Erythroxylum coriaceum | reverse complement strand
AAGCAGAATTGGAGGCAGACTTGATTATACTACAGCTGAGAGAGATAGATATTATCCTAGGCATGGATTGGCTCACTGATCATAGGGCTATCATGAACTGCTATACCAAGGAGGTAGCACTATAAATCTTCTAATCAGCCGAGAGCAGTTTTCAGAAGAATTAGTCAAGCAGTGCCAGCTAGGTTGATATCATTTATGAGTGCATTAAGGATGATGTAAGGTGGATGTGAGGCCTATCTAGCTGACGTCATTGATACTCGAGTTGAGTAGAATGTGCAGGACATTCCCATGGTTAGGGAATTCCTGGATGTGTTTCCCACCAAGCTATCTGGTTTATCTCTAAATCAGAAAATAGAGTTTACGATTGACTTAGTTTTGGATGCTGCTCCTATATCCATTCCTCCATATAGGATGGCACCTAAGGAACTAAAGGAGTTGAAGGCTCAGCTACAGGACTTGCTGGAAAAGGGTTTCATTAGACCCAGTGTTTCACCTCAGGAAGCTCCAGTTTTGTTTGTAAAGAAGAAAGATGGGACTTTGAGGTTATACATTGATTATAGGCAACTGAATCGGGTGACAGTAAAGAATAAGTACCCGTTGCCTAGAATTGATGATTTGTTTGATCAGTTGTAGGGAGCTCAGGTATTCGCTAAGCTGGACTTGAGAATAGGGTACTATCAGTTGAAGATAGCAGAGGCTGATGTACCTAAAAGTGCATTCAGGAGTAGGTATGGGCACTTTGAGTTTTTAGTAATGCCGTTTGGGTTAACTAATGCCCTAATAGCATTTATGGCCTTGATGAATAAGGTGTTTCAACACTACCTGGACCGCTTTGTGATAATGTTTATCGATGATATTTTGGTGTATTCAAAGAATAGAGAAGAATATGTCAGACATTTGAGGGTAGTACTGCAGATTATGAGGGAGAAACAGTTGTATGCCAAATTCAGTAAATGTGAATTTTGGTTGGATCAAGTAGTGTTTCTGGGATATATAGTGACTGGACAAGGCATACAGGTAGATCCAAAAAAGATAGAGGCAGTGATGAATTTGGAAGCTCTGAGAAATGTATCAAAAATTTGAAGCTTCCTAGGATTAGCCGGATATTACCAGAGGTTTGTCGGGGGGTTTTCTTTGATCTCATCCCCTCTGACAAAACTTCTAAGGAAGAATATAGTATTCAGATGGAATGAGATATGTCAAAAGAGCTTTGAGGAGTTGAATCATCAGTTAACTACAGCACTGATGTTGACTATTCCATCGGGGACTAGAGGATATGTGGTATATAGTGATGCTTCACATCAAGGATTGGGATGTGTACTGATGCAATATGGCAAGGTGAGCATCGAGACAATTAAGGTCTCACGAGATTAACTATCCGATACATGATTTAAAGCTTGCTATAGTTGTTTTTGCTCTAAAGATATGGAGACACTATCTATATGGAGAGACATTCCAGATTTATATAGATCATAAGAGTTTGAAGTATCTGTTGAGTCAGAAGGAGTTGAACATGAGACAAAGAAGATGGATTGAGTTATTAAAGGATTATGACTACACAATTGAGTACCACCTGAGGAAAGCTAATGTGGTGGCTGATGCTTTGAGCAGGAAGTCTAATACCAGTGCCACTTAGATTCAGTTATCGAGGTTACCAAACTTGATTCATTTAAGAGCTCTGAATATGGAATTGAATCTGGAGCAAGATGAGGCATTGATCACTACACTAAAGTTGAGATTAATGTTATAAGATAGAATTAGAAAAGTCCAGAGGAAAGATCCTAATATGGTGAAGCTTATAGAGAAAGTGAAGATGAGTCCGAATTTCGAGTTTGAGTTGAGGGATGAGACATTGTGGTTGAAACAAAGGCTGTGTGTGCCTAATGTGGATGATCTGAGGAAAGAAATTCTAGAGGAAGCTCATATGGCTACTTATGCTATGCATCCTAGTACTACCAAGATATATAACACACTGAAGCAGCATTTTTGGTGGCCCATAATGAAGAAGCAAGTGGCAAAGTATGTTTCTAAGTGTATGACATGTCAGCAGGTTAAGGCTGAACATCAGGCTCTAGTAGGAAAGCTATATTCGTTGCATATTTCGGAGTGGAAATGGGAAACAATGACTATAGACTTCATTATGGGATTGCCTAAAACTCTGAGGCAAAACGATGCTATATGGGCTGTAGTGGACCGATTGATTAAGTCGGCCCATTTCTTACCAGTGAGAGAGAATAACTCACTAGATCAGTTGGCCTGGAGATATGTGAATAAAGTGGTTAGACTGTATGGGGTTCCAGTGTCCATTGTATCGGACAGGGATCCCAGCTTTACTTTGAGATTCTGGAAGAGCTTGCAGTCTGCTATGGGTACTAAGTTGAACTTCAGTATTGCATTTCATCCTTAAATAGATGGACAGAGTGAGAGGACAATCAAGACTGTTGAGGATATGCTTAGAGCATATGTATTGGAGTTTCAAGGAGCTTGGTATCAATATATAGCATTGATAGAGTTTGCTTATAACAACCATTATCACTGTAGTATCAAAATGGCACCATATAAGGCATTGTATGGAAGAAAGTGTCGATCGCCTTTATATTGGGATGAAGAGGGCTTGAGAATGGTTGAGTACCCAGAATTGATACAAGATACTGTGGACAAGGTGAAATTGATTCGAAGCCAAATTAAAGCAGCTTAAGATAGACAGAAGAGTTATGTGGACCAATATTGAAGGGACATGGAATATAGTGTGGGAGACAGAGTATTTATGAGAGTGTCACCGTGGAAAGGAGTTTTGAAATTTGATAAAAAGGGCAAGTTGAGTCCAAGGTACATTGGTCCTTCTGAAATCATTGAGAGGATAGGACCTTTGGCATATAAGTTAGCTTTATTACATAATGTGTTTCATGTGAGTATGCTATGAAGATACCGATTGAATCTGACACATATGATACCGGCTTAAGAGATTGAGGTTTCTAGTAACTTAATCTATGTTGAGGAGCCGATCAAGATAGTGGGATCTCAGATCAAGTAGTTGAGGAACCGAGTCATTCTATTGGTGAAAGTCTTTTGGAGGAATCACTCAACTGAGGAAGCAACTTGGGAAACGGAGGAACATATGAGGAGGCAATATCCCCACCTATTCGAACAATCAGGTAAGAATTTCGAGGACGAAATTTCTTTTAAGGACTGGAGAATTGTAACATCCCATTACCCATGTTGAGGCTAGAACGGTAAATATATGAGAGATTAGAAAATGCATTTCATGCTCATGCATTATATGATATGCAAATACACGTGAATATTGAATTTTTGCACATGAAAATAATTGTACATGCATTCATTGACATTTTTTCAAGTATAATTGATTTATATATGTGAAATGTGATTTTCATTGAGAATTGTGGGTTTTATATATTAAAAATTGTTTTGGAGAGTGTATTTGTTAATTTAGAATTTTTGAAGAAATTTTAGAGATGACTTTAGAATTTGTGACTTAATGATATTGAAAATTTTAGTAATAATTGGAATAAAAAGATGAGAGTTATGGGACTAGTTCAATAAGAACTTAGTTAAAGCCTTAGAAGTTAGATAAGTGACAAGTCTCACTTGTCTAGTTCAAGTTTCATTATACAATTACATTTTAAATGACCAAGTCACGTTTCTGCTATCTTTGAATGACCAAGTCATTCTTTTTTGTCCTGTCTTATTCATTTCTTCGTGGCCTTCTTCTCTAAGCTTCATCTTCTTCACAATTTTCTCACCAAAGTTACACCTTACTTCCATCTATCTTTTACTACTCCCATTTTGTTGCCTCTTTCTTTTGCTACAAGAAAACCTAACCAAATCCACCTTCAAGATGATGTATGTAGGTTCCATGAGAATTAGGGCTTCTTAGAGTTTTTGAAGAATTTGAAGTTTTAAAAAAGGAGCAATTGGAATGTCAACATCCAGACGTTGCCAGAACTTCGAGGCAATAGCTTTGGGAGCAATCGGTGAGTAACCTAGATGGTTTCACACAATTAATTGTTTGCTTTAGAATATGTTTTGAATGATGATATAAATGTGATTTAATTATGTTGATGTTGAACAATGAAGGTCCAAGACTTGATGCATGAATGTGATATTGAAGTGCTACTTGTACGTGAATGTGACAAACTAAATTCTTCTTGACATGATTGATTGATTATCAGAGATGCATTCCATACATGAATGCATGATCAGATAATGAGAGTTGTGACTTGAGTAGCCACTAAAAATGAGCTTAAAGCTCCAAATGTGATTCAGAGCCAAAGACTCACTATGTAAAATGAGCCCTGTATCCCCAACGGATAAGGGATAGTATAAATGAGCCCGGTATTCACAATAGATACGGGATAGTTTAGGCACTAGGTCATAATAATGTAATAATTAGAAAAGAGTCACATAAGCATTTCTTATACATTTTAATAAGTGTGTTTGATTGTTTGAAATACAAAATTGTCTTACCCTTAGTGAGAATGTGATATGTGATAATTTATGAAAAATGCAAAGATGTGAATTATATGTTATATGTGTGATGCGTTGCATGAATAGAGTGAACCATCGATGATGATTATCTCATTGAGTTCACAAAACTCACTAAGATTGCAACATTGATTTTTCAGGACCGAGAGATGACTTTAGCTACTAAGAGACACTACAAGAAGTATAGTCTTGTACTTTTGTGGAAAAAGAAGAAATGGCTTAAAGCTTTGTCAGCTGAGATTGGAAGACTAGATAGATCTTTTTGTGTATTTCCTTTTTCATGTAGTGTATTTTGTATTAAGATATGATGATGTTCATATTCGGACGATATTGAAAACTGTCAATGTAAATATTTGGTTTTATGAAATGAAAGGAGAAATTTGGGTTTTAAAATATGGTGTTTTTCATTATGATGTCTTATAAGAAAATAAAAAATGATGATGCCATGTTAAGTGAATGTTGTGATTGAACATAGCGTATCATTATCATAGGTTATGCACTGAAATGTCCTCAGGGTGTTCCGGTACCACTGAGCACGTATCCTTACAGCCTGAGGACATTCAGACACACGCCCTGTGAAAGCGGTGTACTAAAGCAGTCAAACTCATTGAAAATTTTTCTCTCTTCAAACATCACACACATATTACCAAAAACCACTAATCAAATTTGGCCCCATTTTTCATAAACATTAAAGTCACAAATGTTATTATGCTCATTGAGCAACCTCATTTACAAACATTTCCAATTTGGAAAGGCATTACAAAATAGAATTTATTTACCTGTAATGGTTCAATATTTGCAGAATACATTCTTTAAGACAAAAATAATAGAAAAATGTATGCAGATGCCAACTGATCCCGACCTTTATCTTATATCTGAACACAGTGGTTAGACTCTAATTTGTCTAACTGGAGATCTCCTTAAGCCTAAAAAGATTGTTGCAATATTGGGTTGAGTTTTATGAACTCAATGAGCGAACCGTCATTAATGATCTCACTCTAGGAAAACACACAAATATCATACAACCAACCAATTTCACAACATTTTCCAACACAATAAGATATAATGAATGTCATACACATCACATAGATTCTTTTAGGAACTTGAACAACCAAATCAATCACATTACCATGGAATATCACTTTAACATCACAACATCAGAAAAGATTTCACAAGCTTATATTTCATAATCATAAATATACAAATGCAGATGCATATGAGACTCCAGATTTGTTAATATTTGTTGTGTCTGAGTGCCTTTCAGATACAAATATAGATAATGGCCCATTGGGCTCAGTTAGATACAAAAATCATGAAGCGAAGCTCTACGTGCAGAATTCTGAGCTTAAAGCTCTTTCAGACTGGCTATTCTAGTCACAACACCTTTAACTGATCATGCATTTAATGAAATGCATCAGATAACAGAATATGCCATAATTAGCAATTGCTTATGATGCACAGACAGAATATTATGTCCATCGGACCTCAGTCTGGCATTCAACCTTTGTTGAGTATTCAAAATTTAATCAGAGTTTAGTAGCAAACAGATATTTTTCAAATTTTAGATGTAAGTAGAACACTTCCAATACATTCCTGAATATCAAACTCCTTGGACCTTTAAAATCTAGAATTCATATACAAATCACAAATAGTTTAATAATTGGAAGTTAAACAGAATCAATCAATCCTAGGAAGATCATCTAGGCTGACCCACAAATGCTCCCTTTAGCTTAGTGCCTTAAAGTCCCGGCAATGTCTGGAAGTGGTCGCTTGACATGTTCCTCTATATGCAATCATACATATTTATTGTCACTCATGTTCATTTTCATAAGAATAATCAGTCATAAATACATTTATGAATGTATCATGTATCATGCATGTTCAATGACAATTTCTCGGGTATGTTTCTTTAATACTCTTTATAAACAATTTACAACACCTTCCAAACATTCTTTAATCTCTAATACTCTTTACTCACTTTAATCCCTTCATTCAACATCAATTAAATTCATTTAAGAGCTCATTTAAACCTACATGCCTCATATGATAACATCCTTACTTGAATTACGTTGAAAAGTTTCCAAACAAAACTTTTATAAAGCCTGTCGGGTCGCACAATTGTGATTTTCTTCTTCTCTGTAGAGTCACGATCATGCAAATGCACGATCGTGACTTCCATCATTCTTCAGCAGAGTCACGATCGTACAGATGCACGATCACGACCTACTGTGTTTTCTTCCTTCTTTCTTGCCATTTTTGACCTAGAAAAAGAAGTTTTTAGGCAACACTTTCTTCTATTCAAATGATCCTCTATGTCCTACGTTTCTAATGACATTAAATTCATACATTTTGGTTCAGTATCGTGCAAGTTATAATAAAAAATATTCTATACTATTCTCATAACTGGACAAAACACAATTCTTAACTTCAAAACAAATGTTAAGACTCTTAAGGAAAGAATTCAAATTCAATTCCTCAATGACAACTGTAGCCATATGTCTTAATTTACTCTAGATTAAAATTCATCCAATTTGGAAATTAACAGATCAGGTTATGACCAAAATACAAATGTTTGTTCAGTAAAACACTGCATATAACATACTCCAGCACAATTCATTGTTAATGTTCTATTACTTCTCTATCATTTCTCTATCCTTTCACGTTGATGATTCAGTTATACCTCAATTTTTAGTTTAGTAATCTCTATACACAATTCACAAGTTCATGAATAATCACAACACAAAACAGAACCTAATTCATACTTTTACATATCACATTTTTTGCACTTCACTAATCTTCATTTAACTTCAATTATCACAATCATTTATACACTTTCTGCACATTTTCTATTGATTTAACTCCTTCATCACTTTGCTTATATCTTAGAAATTGTGTCTTCCTACACCACTCACGCATGCATCCATTCATCTTGCTACACCATTCACGCATGCATCCATTTTTAAACATGGAAACATCATCAAAAGTCATTTACACTACCATAAAACTCAAAGCATAACTTACTTGTCTTAAGCTTCACTCTCTTCAGTAAAATTCCAGAAATGGGGGGAAAAGTAAATGTGAGATTTCAATAAATGGAAAAACACAAGGATTCAGCAACAATCAAAAACCTTAAATGGTTAAAGACTTTGTAAGATGTAACGTGGATAAGCTAATAACACATAAATAAGCAAAAATAGTGTTTTCGGTGATGAACAATAAGGAGAGAATTTTGGTGAAGGTGATTTCAGTGAAGACACAAGAGAGCTACAGAAATCTCCCTTGCCAAACACAAAAATGTGACTTAGGTGTCTCCAAGATACATTGCCATGTGTCACCATTACATGTACAACATGCGTCCTCTATGTGAGGCTACCAAATGTCACTTAGCTATAGGTCCACATGTCACACATTAGTTTGCCCAATTGTCACACTTATATTTGTCTTTTATTTCTATATTTTTCTTAGCCCAAAATACTCTAAATTTTCGATAAATTTCCAAAATATCTAAAATGTCTCTAAAAATGTGAAAACAACTCTAATACATACCAATTCAATGTTTAAGACAATTAACCCATAATTCACACTTTAATCACATTAAAATCACTTATACCTAGAAAATGTCAATGAATGCATGTACAATTATTTTCATGAGTGACAACATTATTCACGTGCATGTGTATGCCATATAATGCATGAAATGCACTTTTAAATTCTCAATAAACTCTCATATATAGTATCCTAGGGTTCTAACCCTAATCATGGGATAATAGGATGTTACAATTCTCCCCTCCTTAAGAAATTTTGTCCTCGAAATTCTTACCTGATTGATGAAACAGGTAGGGATATTGCTTTCTCATATGCTCCTCTGTTTCCCAAGTCGCCTCCTCACTCAAGTGATTTTTCCATAGGACTTTCACTAATGGAATTTCCCGATTCCTCAACTGTTTTGTCTGATATCCCACTATCTTGACTAGCTCCTCAACATAACTCAGTTTACTAGCAATTTCAATCTCTTGAGCCGGTAATACATGCATCGGATCAGATCTATACCTCCTAAACATGCTCACATGAAAAACATTTTGTATCTGAGACATTTCACTCGGTAAGGCTAATCTGTACGCCAATGGTCCTACACTCTTTATAATCTCATAAGGACCAATATACCTAGGGCTCAACTTGCCCTTTTTGCCAAATCACAGCACTCCTTGCCAAGGTGAGACTCTCAGAAATACTTTGTCTCCCACATTATATCCCATATCCTTTTTGTGCTGATCGACATAACTCTTTTGTCTATCATGTGCTGCTTTTATTCAGCTTTGGATCAATTTTATCTTATCCACAGTATCTTGTATCAATTCTGGGCCTTCTATCATTCTCAAACCTTCCTCATCCTAATATAAAGGTGATCGACATTTTCTACCGTACAATGCCTTATAAGGTGCCATTCCAATACTGTTATGGTAGTGGTTGTTGTAAACAAATTCAATCAAAGCTATGTACTGATCCCAAACTCCTTGAAACTCCAATACACATGCTCTAAGCATTTCCTCAACAGTCTTGATTGTCCTCTCACTCTGTCCATCTGTTTGAGGATGAAAGGTAGTACTGAAGTTTAACCTCGTACCTAAAGCTGTCTGTAAGCTACTCCAAAATTTAGAGGTAAATCTGGGATCCTTGTCCAGCACAATAAACACTGTAACCCCATGTAATCTCACTACTTCATTCACATATCTCCGAGCTAACTGATCTAGTGAGTTATTGTCTCTCACTGGTAAGAAATGAGTCGACTTGGTCAATCTATCAACAATGACCCAAATGGTATCATGTTGCCCCTGAGTCCTGGGTAAGCCCATAATAAAATCCACTGTGATTCTCTCCTATTTCCACTCTGGAATAGGCAATGATTGTAGCTTACCAACTAGACCTTGATGCTCTACTTTGATCTGTTAGCAAGTCAAACACTTAACCACATATTCAGCCATTTTCTTTTTCATCCCTGGCCACTAAAAATGTTGCTTCAACATGTTATACATCTTGGTAGCACCAGGATGCACAGCTTAAGCTGCTACATGCGCTTCCTCTAGAATTTTTTTTCTCAATTCACCCGCACTAAGCACACACAAGCTCTATTTTAACCACAATATTCCATCTCTTAATTTAAATTTAGAAACTGTATTCATATTAATCTTCTCAATCAGTTTCTCCATTTCAGGATTTTTACTCTAAGCTCTTCTAATTCTATCATGCAACATCGGTCTCAACTTTAGTGTGGCTATCAATGCTTCATCTTGCCCCAATTTCAATTCAACATTCAATGCTCTTAATTGAACTAGGTTAGGCAACCCCGATAATTGTATTTGAGTCACATTGTTATTGGATTTCCTACTTAATGCATCAGCTACCACATTAGCTTTTCCAGGATGATACTCAATTGTACAATCATAATCTTTCAACAACTCTATCCATTGCCTCTGTCTCATATTCAGTTCTTTCAAACTCAATAGTTCCCTCAAACTTTAATGATCTGTATATATTTATATATACATATATCCAAAATGTTTCACTGTACATATAATGTCTCCAAATTTCAAAACGATTTTGATTGCAGCAAATTCTAAGTCATGTGCCAAATAATTTAAACTCGTGAGACCTCAACTACCTTGATGCATATATGTAATCACTTCACTATATTGCATCAGATTACATCCTAATCTCTGGTATGAAACATCCTTATATATTACATAACCTTCAGATCCAAATGAAAATATCTAACATCGGTGTTGTAATCAATAAATGTTTTTAACTCCTCAAAAAAATCTTTGTTACATTCACTAGTCTATCTGAAATGTTTCACTATACATATAATGTCTCCAAATTTTCAAAATGATTTTGAGTGTAGCAATTCTAAGTTATGTGCCAAATAATTTAAACTCATGAGACCTCAAATGTCTCGATGCATATATGTAATCACTTTACTATACTGCATCAGATTACATCCTAATCTTTGGTATGCAACATCCCTATATACTACATAACCTTCAGATCCAAATGAAAATATCTAACACCAGTGTTGTAATCAATCGGTGTTTTTAACTCCTCAAAAAAAATCTTTTTTACATTCACTAGTCTATCTGAATGACACATTTTTTTCTCAAAAGTTTCTCACTTCATCATTTCCTCTACTTTTTTTTGGGGTCTATCAATATACCATGTTCAGATACTATATAACCCAACATATTACTTAATCAAGCTGAGATTCACTCTTATTGAACTTGGCTTATCATTGTTTTTCTTTCATGATAAGTAAGGCTAACCTTAAGTGTCCAAATTGTTCTTCTCAACCTTTTGAATACATTCTATATATCATCCATAATCACAGTCACTAATAGATCCAAATAAAATTGGGACACTTTATTCATTAATGCCATGACTACTGTTTGGGCATTTGTGAACCCCTACAGGTATCACGATTAACCCGAGTGCCCATAACTAGTTCTCGAAATTCTTAAGTAACTAATTTCTCAAATGAGGTAATACTATTTTATGTTTTTCTTAGTCTCTCAATTGACTTCTTTTCTCAATTGACTCTCTCCATTCATTTAATTTCCTAGTTTTCTTATCGACTTATTCTAATGTCTGTCCATTCATGATAGTTTCTCCACACATTTCAATTTATTCATACGTCTCAACTTTCTGAACATAACCATCAAACCGAACTTGTATCTTCTGACTATGCTAGTATAGAGTACATTGTGAACCTAAGTTCCTTTAGCAATAGCAATAGTATTATCTCCAATTCAAGAATCCA
>JANQAP020012657.1:0-11318 GCA_026874005.2 Erythroxylum coriaceum | reverse complement strand
CCTGCGATATCAATCCTTTAATCTGTTATTTTCTGAGCATTTGAGTAACTCTGCACTAATTCCCTGTGGATTCGACCGGATTCACCCCTAGCTACCTAGTGTTTTGGATAGTTGGAAATATATTTTTATTTTTGGTAGTTTGAAAACCTATCAGAAGGCAAAATGTTGGTTTTAGACAATTGTTGGACTATATAAGGTTAAGGTGCTTAAGAATGGTTTAATTGAGATTAATTAAGATTTAAAATGAACCTAGATGTTACTAGATTAATGTAGTAAAAGGTAATTGAGTTATGGTTTACTAATGGAGGTAATTACTTACAGAATGTGAGGTTAATTAATAATGTGTCTAATGTTGAAAATAATGACTTGTTTAAAGATGAATGTTTTCTTATGAATACTAACATGTTTTAAAAGGTTTATGATATGTAAATCGAATATGATTGTTACAAATTGGAACTTTGTGTCATGATATGGAGTGTGTGAATACATAATGCCTTTAATGGTGCATTATTGCAAATGATTATGCTTATAAAGTATGATTAGTTGGATGTGAAAAAAATATGTTTAATTTGAGGAAAATAAAATAAGATATAACATGTTTTGCTTGTGATTGTGAAATCTGAAATAGATTGTTTCAAAACTGTCACGTCTTAGTTGTGGGTAAATAGGCATGCCTAGAAGGGTCTGCAGCTGCTCTTGTGACACTAAGGTGTCGACATTTTGGTGTCTGAAACTTAAGTCTCTCTTGATATTGACACTTCGGTGTCTCCTAATAAGGACACTTCAGTGTCGAGACATAAGTCTCTCCTGCTCTGTGATACCAATCGTAGGTATCTCCTGTGCTGGTCACGTTACCCACTTCTATAAAAAGGATTAACAGGCTAACTTGTTTTGTATTCTGATATGTTCAATTCTGATATAAGTAAAGTTCAATTTTGATACAGCTAAACGTCATTCTGATATAAACAAGATTTATTTAGATACTTTAAGGTTCTATTTTGTGATTATGATATTTTGTTCCGATATCTGTAAGTTTGAAGCAAGTATATTCTGTATTCTATTCTGATATATTATATTTTGTTTTGATGTAAATGATATTGGAATGTTTAGTAATTTGAGCAATTAAAGGTTATCTGAGATTTGATATGATTAATTGCATGTGAATGCTAGACGATTTTTATAAAAAATCGCCAGATTATATATGTTTAGTTATTCCCCACTAAGCTATATGCTTAGCACGGTGGTTTTGGCTCCGTGTAGGTTCTGATAAGAAGACTTGAGACTGGGACAAAGATAACCGCAATGGCTAACGAAGGACTTGATATGAATTTGGAAAATGTTACGTTTAAGTTTTAAGTTGTATTTTAATGTGTTAAGACATAATGTATTTTGTATAAATGGTTTGTAGTAACTATAATACAGAATGGATTTATATGTAAGGCATGTATGTGATGAGTACAATATGTACACGATGTTCTATTTATAAGTCGGCAATGTATGAAAGTGAAATATGATATATTATTTTCAATAAATTTCTGGAATATCTTGGCATGTTTTGGATTGTTTTTGATTGTTTACGCACTATCTTGTGTAGTTTCTACATATCCTTCCAAAGGATACGTGGGTGTTACACAGAATTTTTGTAGAGGTTCCTTATCTTGTCTTGGATATTTTGTGGAAAAGATACGAATACCAATGAATGGTTAAGATAAGTTTAATCTAATCCAACGGTTGGGAAGAGACAGAGTTAGATTTTTTTGCAGAGATTTCTTATTTTGTCTTGAATATTGTGTGTAAAAAATAAGAATATCAATGAACTGTTGAGATGAATGGAATCTAATCTAACGGTTGGGAAGAGATGGAGTTAAATTTTTTACAGAGATTCCTTATCTTGTCTTAAATATTGTGTGGAAAAATAAGAATACCAATGAATGGTTGAAATGAATGGAACCTAATCTAACGATAGGGAAGAGATTGAGATAGATTTGTTTGTAGAGATTTCTTACCTTATCTTGGATATTGTGTGGAAAAGATAAGAATACCAACGAACGGTTGAGATGCAAGCAATCTAATTCAATAGTAGGGAAGAGATAGAGTTAGTTTTTATGCAGAAATTCCTTATCTGGTCTTGAACATTGTGCAGAAAAAATAAGAATACCAATGAATGGTCGAAACAAATGTAATCTAATCGAACTGATGGGAAGAGATAGAGATAGATTTTTTGAAAAGATTCCTCATCTTGTCTTGGAATTGCATGGAAAAGATAAGAATACCAATGAATGTTTAAGACGATTGTATTGTAATCCAACGGTTGAGAAGAGATAGAGTTAGATTTTTTTTGCAGAGATTCTTTATTTTGTCTTTTATATTGTGTGGAAAAGATAAGAATACCAATGAGCCATTGAGATGAAAGCAATCTAACCCAACAGCTAGGAAGAGATAGAGTTAGAATTTTTACGGAGACTCTTCATCTTGTTTTGGATATTGTGTGGAAAAGACAAGAATACCAATGAATAGTTTAGATGAATACAATCTAATCCAACGGTTAGGAAGAGATAGAGATAGATTTTTTATAAGGATTCATTATCTTGTCTTGGATATTTTCTGGAAAAGATAAGAATACCAATAAACAGTTGAGATGAATGCAATCTAATTCAATGGCTGGGAAGAGATAGAGATAGATTTTTTTGCAGAGATTCCTTATCTTATCTATGATATTGTGTGGAAAAGATAAAAATACCAATGAACGGTTGAGATGAATGGAACCCAATCCAATGGTTGGGAAGAGAAAAAGCTAGATATTTTGCAGAGATTCCTCATCTTATCTTGGATATTGTGTGGAAAAGATAAGAATAAGAAAGAACGGTTGAGATGAATGTAATCTAATCCAACGGTTGGGAACAGATGGAGTTAGATATTTTGCAGCGATTCCTTATCTTGTTTTAAATATTGAGTCAAACAGATAAGAATATCAATGAACAGTTAAGATGAATTTAACCTAATCCAACGGTCAGGAAGAGATAGAGTTAGATTTTTTACAGACATTCCTTATGTTGTCTTGGATATTTTGTGGAAAAGATAAGAATACCAATGAACGGTTAAGATGAATGCAATCTAATCCAACGGATGGGAAGAAATAGAGTTAGATTTTTTTGCAGAGATTCTTTATCTTGGCTTTGATATTGTATGGAAAAGGTAAGAATACCAATGAACGGTTCAGATAAATGCAATATAATCCAATGGTTGGGAAGAGATAGAGTTAGATTTTTTTCTAGAGATTCCTTATCTTGTCTTGGATATTGCATGGAAATTATAAAAATACTAATGAATAGTTGAGATGAATACAATCTAATCCAATGGTTGGGAAGAAATAGAGTTAGAATTTTTACAACGATTAGGAAGAGATATAGTTAGAATTTTTGCAGAGATTCCATCTCTTGTCTTGGATATTATGTGGAAAAGATAAGAATACCAATGAACAGTTGAGATGAATGCAATCTAATTCAACGGCTGGGAAGAGATAGAGATACATTTTTTTGCAGAGATTCCTTATCTTATCTATGATATTGTGTGGAAAATATAAAAATACCAATGAACGGTTGAGATGAATGAAACCAAATCCAATGGTTGGGAAGAGAAAGAGCTAGATATTTTACAGAGATTCCTCATCTTATCTTGGATATTGTATGGAAAAGATAAGAATAAGAAAGAACGGTTGAGATGAATGTAATGTAATCCAACGGTTGGGAATAGATAGAGTTAGATATTTCACAACGATTCCTTATCTTGTTTTAAATATTGAGTCAAATTGATAAGAATATCAACGAACAGTTGAGATGAATGTAACCTAATCCAACGGTTGGGAAGAGATAGAGTTAGATTTTTTTGGAGAGATTCCTTATCTTGTCTTGAATGCTATGTGGAAGAGATAAGACTACTAATAAACGGTTGTGTTGAATGCAATCTAATCCAACGGTTAGGAAGAGATGGAGTTCAATTTTTCACAGAGATTTGTTATCTTGTCTTGGATATTGTGTAGGAAAGATAACAATACCAATGAACAGTTGAGATGAATGCACTCTAATCCAATGGTTGGGAGGAGATAGAGTTAGATTTTTTATAAAGATTCCTTATCTGAACCTGATTATTATGTGGAAAAAATAAAAATACCAATGAACGGTTGAAACGAATGTAATCTAATCCAACGGTTGGGAGGAGATAGAGATAGATTTTTTGAAAAGATTCCTTGGTTATTTTGGATATTGTGTGGAAAACATAAGAATACCAATGAATGGTTAAAAGGAATGCAATCTAATCTAATGGTTGGAAAGAGACAGAGTTAGATTTTTTGCAGAGATTCCTTGTCTTCTCTTGGATATTGTGTGGAAAAGATAAGAATACCAATGAACGGTTGAGATGAATGCAATCTAATCCAATGGTCGGGAATAGATAGAGTTAGATTTTTTGTAGCGATTCCTTATCTTGTCTTAGATATTGTGTGGAAAAGATTCGAATGCTAATGAACGGTTGAGATGAATGAAACCTAATCCAAGGTTGGGAAGAGATAGAGTTACATTTTTTGCAGAGATTCCTTATCTTATCTTGGATATTGTGTGGGAAAGATATGAATACCAATGAAAGGTTGAGATGAATGCAATCTAATCCAATGATTGGGAAGAGATAGAGTTAGATTTTTTTCGGAGATTCTTTATCTTATCTTAGATATTGTGTTGAAAAGATAAGAATAGCAATTAACGGTTGATATATTTGCAATCTAATCTAATGGTTAGGAAGAGATAGAGTTAGATTTTTTACAGACATTCCTTATCTTGTCTTGGATATTCTGTGGAAAAGATAAGAATACCAATGAACGGTTAAGATGAAAGCAATCTAATCCAACAGTTGGGAAGAGATAGAGTTAGATTTTTTGCAAGGATTCTTTATCTTGGCTTGTATATTGTGTGGAAAAGATAAGAATACCAATAAACGGTTCAGATGAATGCAATATAATCCAACGGTTGGGAAGAGATAGATTTTTTTCCAGAGATTCCTTATCTTGGATATTGTGTGGAAATCATAAGAATATCGATGAACGGTTGAGATGAATACAATCTAATCCAATAGTTGGGAAGAGATAGAGTTAGAATTTTGACAACGATTGGGAAGAGATATAGTTAGAATTTTTGTAGAGATTCCTTCTCTTGTCTTGGATATTGTGTGGAAAAGATAAGAATACCATTGAATGGTTGAGATGAACATATTCTAACCCATCGGTTGGGAAGAGATAGAGCTAGGTTTTTTGTAGAGATTCTTTATCGAGGTTTGTATATTATGTGGAAAAGAAAAGACTATCAATGAACGGTTCATATGAATGCAATATAATCCAACGGTTGGGAAGATATAGAGTTAGATTTTTTTCCAGAGATTCTTTATCTTGTCTTAGATAATGTGTGGAAATCATAAGAATTCCAATGAATGGTTGAGATGAATGCAATTTAATTCAAAGGTTGGGAAGAGATAGAGATAGATGTTTTTACAGAGATTCCTTATCTTGTCTTAGATATTGTATTGAAAAGATAAGAATACCAATGAATGGTTGAGATGAATTTAATCTGATCCAACGATTAGGAAAAGATAAAGTTATATATTTTTGTAGAGATTCCTTATTTTGCCTTGAATATTGTGTGGAAAAAATAAGAATGTCAGTGAACGGTTTAGATGAATGGAATCTAATCCAACGGTTGGGAAGAGATAGGGTTAGATTTTTTACAGAGATTCCTTATCTTGTCTTTGACATTGTGTGGAAAAAATAAGAATACCAGTGAATGGTTGAAATGAATAGAATCTAATCCAACGGTTGGGAAGAGAATGAGATAGATTTTTTTGCAGAATTTTTTATCTTATCTTGGATATTATGTGGAAAAGATAAGAATACCAGCGAACGATTGAGATGAAGGCAATCTAATCCAACAGTTGGGAAAAGATAGAGTTAGTTTTTATGCAGAGATTCCTTATTTGGTCTTGAATATTGTGTGGAAAAAACAAGAATACCAACGAACGGTTGAAACGAATGAAGTCTATTCCAACAGTTGGGAGGACATAGAGATAGATTTTTTGGAAAGATCCATATCTTATCTTGGATATTACGTGGAAACGATAAGAATACCGATGAATGATTGAAAGGAATGCAATCTAATCCAATAGTTGAGAAGAGTTGGAGTTAGAATTTTTACAGAGATTCCTTAACTTGTCTTCGATATTGTATGGATAAGATAAGAATGCCAATGAACGGTTGAGATGAACACAGTATAATCCAACTGCTGGTAAGAGGTAGAGTTAGAATTTTTGCGAAGATTCTTTATCTTGTCCTGAATATTGTGTGGAAAAGATAAGAATACCAATGAACAGTTGAGATGGATGCAAGCTAATCCATTGGCTGGGAAGAGATAGAGTTAGATTTTTTGTAGAGATTCCTTATCTTGTCTTGAATATTGTGAGTAATAGATAAGAATACCAATGAACGATTGAGATGAATGCAATCTAATTCAACGGTTAGGAAGAGATAGAGATAGATCCTTTTACAGAGATTCTCTATCTTTTTTATGATATTGTGTGGAAAAGATAAAAATACTAAAGAGCCGTTAAGAGGAATGTAATCTAATCCAACGGTTGGGAATAGATAGAGATAGATATTTTGCAGAGATTCCTTATCTTGTATTAAATATTGAGTGAAAAAGATGAGAATATCAATGAACAGTTAAAAAGAAGTTAATCTAATCCAACAGCTGGGAAGGGATAGAGTTATATTTTTTTGCAGAGATTCCTTATCTTGTCTTCAATATTGTGTGAAAAAGTTAAGAATACTAACGAATGGTTGAGATGAATGCACTCTAATCCGACGGCTGGGAAGAGATAGGGTTCAATTTTTGCAAAGATTCCTTATCTTACCTTGGATATTGTGTGGAAAAGGTAAGAATACCAATGAATAGTTCAGATGAATGCAATATAATCCAACGGCTGGGAAGAGATAGAGTTAGATTTTTTCCAGAGATTCCTTATCTTGTCTTAGATATTGTGTGGAAATCATAAGAATACCAATGAACGGTTGAGATGAATACAATCTAATCCAATGGTTGGGAAGAGATAGAGTTAGAATTTTTACAACGATTGGGAAGAGATATAGTTAATTTCTGCAGAGATTCCTTATCATGTCTTGGATATTACATGGAAAAGATAAGAATAGCTATGAACGGTTGAGTTGAATGCAATACCCAACGGTTGGGAGGAGATAGAGTTTGATTTTTTACAGAGATTCTTTATCTAAGCTTAGATATTGTGTGGAAAAGATAAGAATATCAATGAACGGTTTAGTTGAATGCAGTATAATCCAACGGTTGGGAAGATATAGAGTTAGATTTTTTTCCAGAGATTCCTTATCTTGTCTTGGATATTGTGTGGAAGTCATATGAATACCAATGAACGGTTGAGATGAATGCAATCTAATCCAACGGTTGGGAAGAGATGGAGCTTGATTTTTTGCAGAGATTCATTATCTTATCTTGGATATTACGTGGAAAAGATAAGAATTCCAATGAACTGTTGAGTCGAATGCAGTCTAATCCAACGGTTTGGAAGGGATAGAGTTAGATATTTTTGCAGAGATTCCTTGTCTTGTCTTGGATATTGTGTGGAAAAGATAAAAATACCAATGAACGATTGAGATGATTTTAATCTAATCCAACGATTGGGAAGAGATAGAGTCAGATATTTTTGCCGAGATTCCTTATTTTGTCTTGAATATTGTGTGGAAAAAATAATAATATTAGTGAACGGTTGAGATGAATGGAATCTAATCCAACGGTTGGGAAGAGACAGGGTTAGATTTTTTATAGAGATTCCTTATCTTGTCTTTAATATTGTGTGGAAAAAATAAGAATACCAATGAATGGTTGAAATGAATAGAATCCAATCCAACGGTTGAGAAGAGATTGAGATAGATTTTTTTGCAGAATTTTTCATCTTATCTTGGATATTGTGTAGAAAAGATAAGAATAGCAATGAACGATTGAGATGAAGGCAATCTAATCCAATAATTGGGAAAAGATAGAGTTAGTTTTTATACAGAGATTCCTTATCTAGTCTTGAATGTTGTGTGGAGAAAACAAGAATACCAATGAACGGTTGAAATGAATGAACTCTATTCCAACGGTTGGGAAGAGATAGAGATAGATATTTTAGAAAGATTCCTTATCTTGTCTTGGATATTGCGTGGAAAAGATAAGAATACTGATGAATGGTTGAGAGGAATGCAATCTAATTCAACAATTGAGAAGAGTTAGAGTTAGATTTTTTACAGAGATTCCTTAACTTGTCATCGATATTGTGTGGATAAAATAAGAATTCCAATGAACGGTTAAGTTGAAGACAGTATAATCCAATGGCTGGTAAGAGATAGAGTTAGAATTTTTGCGGAGATTCTTTATCTTGTCTTGGATATTGTGTGGAAAAGATAGAATACCAATGAACATTTGAGATGAACACAAGCTAATCTAGTGGTTAGGAAGAGATAGAGTTAGATTTTTTATAGAGATTCCTTATCTTGTATTGAATATTGTGTGGAATAGATAAAAATACCAATGAACGGATAAGATGAATGCAATCTAATTCAATGGTTAGGAAGAGATACAGATAGATTTTACAGAGATTCTTTATCTTATTTATGATATTGTGTGGAAAAGATAAGAATACTAAAGAACGGTTAAGAGGAACACAATCTAATCCAACGGTTGGGAATATATATCGATAGATATTTTTCAGAAATTCCTTATCTTGTCTTAAATATTGAGTGAAAAAGATAAGAATATCAATAAGCAGTTAAGAAGAAGGTAATCTAATCCAACGGTCGGGAAGAGATAGAGTTATATTTTTTTACAGAGATTCCTTATCTTGTCTTGAATATTGTGTGGAAAAGATAAGAATACTAATGAACGGTTGAGATAAATGCAATCTAATCCAACGGCTGGGAAGAGATAGAGTTCAATTTTTACAGAGATTCCTTATCTTTTCTTGGATATTGTGTGGAAAAGATAAGAATACCAATGAACAGTTTAGATGAATGCAATATAATCCAATAGTTGGGAAGAGATAGAGTTAGATTTTTTTCCAGAGATTCCTTATCTTGTCCTGGATATTGTGTGGAAATCATAAGAATACTAATGAACGGTTGAGATGAATACAATCTAATCCAATTGTTGGGAAGAGATAGAGATTGATTTTTTGAAAAGATTCCTTATCTTATCTTGAATATTGTGTGGAAAAGATAAGAATACCAACGAACGGTTTATTGGAATATGATCCAATCTAACAGTTGGAAAGAGATAATGTTAGACTTTTTGCAAAGATTCCTTGTCTTGTCTTAGATACTGTGTGTAAAAGATAAGAATACCAATGAACAGTTAAGTAGAATGGATTCTAATCCAACGGTTGGTAAGAGTTAGAATTAGATTTTTTGCAGAGATTTTTTATCTTGTTTTTGATATTTTATGGAAAAGGTAAGAATACCAATGAACAGTTGAGATGAATGAAATCTCATCCAAGGTTGGGAAGAGATAGAGTTACATTTTTTGCAGAGATTCCTTATCTTGTCTTGGATATTATGTGGAAAAGATATGAATAACAATGAATGGCTAAGATGAATGAAATCTAATCCAACGGTTGGGAAGAGATAGAGTTAGATTTTTTGCAGAAATTCTTTGTTTTGTCTTGGATATTGTGTGGAAAAGATAAGAATAACAAAGAACGATTGAGATGAATGGAATGTGATCCAACAGTTCGGAAGAGATACAGTCAGATTTTTCATAAAGATTCCTTATCTTGTTTTGGATATTGTGTGGAAAAGATAAGAATACCAATGAATGGTTGAGATAAATGGAATCTAATCCAACGAATGGGAGGATATAGAGATAGATTTTTTGAAAAGATTCCTTATCTTGTCTTAGATGTTGCATGGAAAAGATAAGTTTACTGATGAATGATTAAGAGGAATGCAATCTAATCCAAGGGTTGAGAAGAGATAGAGTTAGATTTTTTACAGAGATTCTTTATCTTGTCTAGGATATTATGTGGAAAAGATACAAATGCCAATGAATGGTTAAAATAAATGCAATCTAATCCAGTGGTTGGGAAGAGATAGAGTTAAAATTTTTTCCAAAGATTCCTTATCTTGTCTTGGATATTGTGTGGAAAACGTGAGAATACCAATGAACGGTTGAGATGAATACAATCTAATCTAACGGTTGGTAAGAGATAGAGTTAGAATTCTTACAACGATTTGGAAGAGATATAGTTATAATTTTTGCACAGATTCCTTATCTTGTCTTGGATATTGTGTGGAAAAGATAAGAATATCAATGAATAGTTTAGATGAATGTAATCTAATCCAGCAGTTGGGAAGAGATACATTTGGATTTTTTACAAAGATTCCTGATCTTGGCTTGAATATTGTGTCGAATAGATAAGAATACCAAAGAACGATTGAGATGAATACAATCTAATTCAAAAGTTGGAAAGAGATAAAGATAGATTTTTTTGCAGAGATTCCTTATCTTATCTATGATATTGTGTAGAAAAGATAAGAATATCTATAACATCCTGTTACCCATGTTGAGGCTAGAATAGTAAAAATGCGAGATTGTTAAGAAATTAGAAAATGCTTTTCATGTTTATGCATTATATGATACGCTCATACTCTTGAATATTGAATTTTTGCATATAAAAATAATTGTACATGCATTCATTGACATATTCAGGGTATAATTGCTTTATATTTGTGAAATGTGATTTTGTGGAAAATTGTGGTTTTTATATGTTGAAAATTGATTTGGAGAGTGTATTTAGTAATTTAGAATTTTTGGAGATTTTTAGAAAATTTCTAAAAATTTAGGTAATTTTGGAGTAGAGAAAAAATGCCAAGTGGCAAGACAATTGACAAATAGTAGTAGAATTAAGAGTCAAATGGTAGTAAAAAAAATTTGTAAATGACATTTGGGTTTAATGACATATGTCATTGAGATTTGGAGACCATTGGAGTAGAAATCGGATTTAAATGTACTAGTTAAATGAAAGAACCTGGTTTGAACCTATGGGAATAGAACATGTGGCAAGTGACATGTGTCACTTACCAAGCCATGTCTTTATCTTATAACCCACGACTCTTATCACTTGGAGAGACCAATTAATTGCCTTGGTTCATGTTTTCTTCTTCTCATTTTCGTGACTACTCCATTTCTTCTCTTCTTCACGATTTTCTTCTCACCCAA
>JANQAP020012647.1:0-11319 GCA_026874005.2 Erythroxylum coriaceum | reverse complement strand
TTGCATAAAATAAAAGTGCACACTCAAGGATTAATTTAAGCACAAAATCAAGAATTAGGAGTCAAAAAGTATAGTAATGGCCATAAAAGTGTTGCCAAATTAGATAATAAACTTGGGCTCAATCAGATGCTAAATCCACCATTAATTTTACTCCACCAATGTGCATTTCACAATCTCTATAAACGTGACTAGTAATGATATACTGGCCAATTGGGGTATTAACCATCAAAGGACTATCTAAGGGACTCAAACTTCTACCATGCACAATCTTACTTGACGAAATAAATGAGTAGGGTGAACCCCGAATCAATTAAAACAATAATATCATCATCAAACAATTTAACCATACCAGGCACAACCTCTAGAGCTATTTCTGCGTCCTCCGGCGTCATTGTAAACACCCTAGATGGTGCTTGCCCCCTCGGTCTTCCTAGAGGATTCACTTTCTTGGCTGTGCCAGAACTACCCACTTCAATTGCAGTCATAACTCCCACAATCTAAGCCCTTTTTAGAGCTTGCATCTGAGTTCCCTCCCGTCTTGCATACTGCAGGCACTCTCTAACCATGTGCCCTTTTTCTCCACAGTTAAAACAACCTCCACTCAGCCTATAGCACTACCCCTTATGGAATTTTCCACAATGGTTACATTTAGGAATGGATGGCTTATCCCTCTCTCCTCTTCTACTGCCTCCAATCGTTGAGGCTTGATGAGAGATGGTTCTTATCTATTTGAGCCTACTTGCACCACTACTTCTAACCTCAGACTATGTGGGGAAAGTCTCGGCACTCCTCTCTAATATAGGACCACTGCCTTCCCTCCTGAACTGTTCTCTTCCTTTCCTCTTTTTGTTTACTGCGCTCTTTATATTCTCGACATTCTCAACTCTTAATGCAGCTTCTACCAGCTGTTAGAAGTCATAAAAATTTTACACTACCATTTTTTTCTGATGGTTAAATGCAATCCTGGTTCAAACCTACGGCACTTAGCCGCTTCAGTCATCATCATCTCAGCTGCATATCGGGACAATTGCATACATTTACGCTCATATTCGCTCACGTCATCTCCCTCTGGGTAAGACTCAAAAACTCTCTTTGCTTCTGCTAGATAAACACCTTGGATAAATATTTCTTCCTATAAGCAGCAAGGAAGTCCTCTTATGTCAACACTGATGGTTTTATCTAACTCCCTGGTATACTTTCTCACCAATGTAGGGCATCTCCCTGTAGCAAGCTTGCAGCATATAGAACCTTTTCATCATCCTTAAAGTCCATTCGTTCCAATATCCTTTTTGTCTTCCTCAACCATGTTTCAGCTTCTTCTGGATCAGTTGTTCCATGAAAATCCACTGCCCTATACTTCCTAAACTTATCAAATTGCTTTCCCTTTTTATCTGGGGTTGGGGTAGAAGTTTTTGGCATTTAGCCTATGGCTTGGAAAAAAGGTTGAGCAAAGGCTTGGAAAAGTCTAGGATGTAAGGGATTTGGCACTTGCTCTTGAGGAAGAGGTGACTCATACGTTTCTAATCGAAAGGGCCCACTATCATGCCTTACAAAAACCTCAGCATTTCCTAGGGCTTTAGACTCATTAGTGCCCTCCCCTTTTTGCAGAGAGTCAGGTGCAGCAGATCCTTGCAAAAATCCTTGTGTTCTTCTACGAGGTGGCATCTTACTTCTTTAATTTAAAAATTAACATTTAGCTTACATTTCATTTTAATCTTATTTCCTACATGTATGCATAATATGCATGTCACTCAATGTAATCGATCAATTCAACAATGCAAACAACATAATAATTTAGAATTAATAATTCTTAAATAATCTCTAAACTTATTGTTTTCAATTAATCTTAACATTTTCTAACCTTTAGTTAACCATTATCATTTTCAAACAATATGTTGCTTCCTAATTCCATAATTAAATATTCCTAACAAAACATGGACCTCTGAAGAACATGAGTACCTTAGGTCCCTTCAGGTTATTTAAATAATCTTTTTGTGGGGGCCAACATACACCAGGAGCTCAACACATTTGACCTAGCTCCCTAATTTATTTTTCTAAGCTTAATTAATCTTTACATAGTAAGCATCATACCATAAAATACTTAAACATTCATCAATTTTAAAAATTCAATAAACACAACATATTCCATATGGGTCATACCATGCTCAATGCCTAATTAATTACTATGCCACAAAACATTATTTTCGTAGTTTACTTTTACATGTATATGTCAAACAAAGCAAACAATTATTCACACATCATAATAATTCATATCACAATGTATTCTAACCCTAGGAATCCTTAAAACCTTCTCTTTGATACCAAAATGTTGGACTCGAGTCTTGGGACTTATTTCATTGCTAAATTACGCGAGGATTGGGTGAAGACGAAGTAAGGTAGGCTGGAAGCTCTAAGTTGTAATGAGTGAAGAGTTCTGTCATGATCATGCTAGTGCACGATCGTGCACCCCTGATGAGTGAAGGGTTCTGTCATAATAATGCTAGTGCACGATCGTACACCCTTAATGAGTAAAAGGTTATGTCATGGTCGTGCTAGTGCACGATCGTGATAAAGGGTGTCATGCAAACTTGTAAACATCATATCTCTCAATTATGATGTCCAAAAATTTCAAACTTTATACCATCAGAAAGTTAAAAGGATAAGATAAAAAGTATATGAAGGAAACTTTGTCTAATTCAGCCTACATCAATACAGTTTAATCGTTAAAATCAGGATATAATTTCTGTTAGGGATAGCACTGCAACCTTTGCCAACACCAATGATGTTATTGTGTAACAGCCATATCTCTTCCGTCTAGAGACCAAAAATTACATACGATATACCATTGGAAAGCTAAGAGGACGAGCTACAATTTTACTAAAGACAACTTTATCTAATTCTACATAGATTAATATAGTTTATTCATGGAAGTTAGAGCTACTAATTCTATCCAGGGTAATGCTACAGCTGTGTCTTCTTTTTCTTCTTTTGCCTATTATAAACATTTACATATTCCAAAAAACCTAGATCCAACAAGCACTAAATGTACATAGATGACTCCCAGCATAACAATTTATTTTACATCTATCCAAGGCCATCTAACAACATACTATTCCATTTCCAACAACAATTGACAACCCAACAAAGAAGATAATTTTGAACATGTACAACAGAAACTTCTTCAACTCTTATTTTCATTGATTAATCAAAATGGAGTTTGTACATAGCTTTAATTACATATCAAAGGTCACATCAATAGCACAATACAAAGTATAAATGGATGCTCATGCTTGATATGCTTATAAAGCTACCAAAAATGTTGAAACTTAGTTACAAAAGATAGATATCTTGGAGTTTGCCAAGGCTTACAATGATCAATTATCTTCTTATTCTACACCTGAGGAGTGGAAAAATAATAGGTTGACCTATAAAGCTCGATGGCAAATATGTTTACAACCATTGGTAACGAGTCACACACAATCATATATATATATATATATATATACATATATATATATATATATTTTAATCTGGAAATTAAATTATCTACAATTCTAGCTCAAGAAACTCATAGTTAAAAATGTTATCACATAAATCATATCATATATATTTAACCATCAAAACATAACTCTCAATTGTGTATCATGCTCAACAAATCAAAATGAAATGCACAAACATAATGGCTTAAGAGAGTCCCATGGATCGAAATGGAGAAACCAAAGTTTACACCATGAACTAAATGAGTCCGTTTCTTAGGAGCTCATGTGTCACAAGCAGGTAGCCAGGAGAAGGCTTTAAGTCAACGTGCAGGTGACGAACGAAATGGTATCTCTCTTGCCCAAATACAAGCAAATTTTGATGCTCAATTCATTTCATCATATGTTCATACTTTCATGCTTCTTGTGTTTTTTCCTCTTTTCATTAATACAAAATGTCATAACATCTTTCAAGGCATCATATGATAATAAATCATAGTGCATTTTCTAACAATCGCAATAATTCAAAGTCAAGCAATTAAGCGTGCAAGCAAACAAGAAATCAGTCCATCATCCATAATAACTGTAAACATATTGCCAACCTAATTGATTGTAAGTCCAAACTCAAGTTTGCCTTTCCTCTTGCTCTTACCTTGGATTTTCTTTGTTTCCTTCAAATAAACAAAATTTCATTCAAATATACAATTATCATATATCAATAATTAAACCTTATTAGGTTTCATAGCTAACAAAACCCATTTTACAACCATAGACAAAAGTTAAGTTTCTAGCTTAATTTCTCAAAACCAAAGTCATTTCTAACCTAAAGGAATCATGTTCTTACCTTAACAAATTCTGAAATGCCTGCTATTTTCCTTCAAATGGGATCAATCTTGGCTCATTCTTTAGCTCTCTTCATTTCCCACATTTTTCTCTTCTTGCACTAAGTCTAAATCTCACCAGAAAAAAATCCAAGCAAATCTTTCTCTCTCTTTCAAGCTTCTATAACCGAAGCTTCAAAATTTTCTCTCTCCCTCTTTTCCTCTTTCTCTCGACTGAAATGAAGAATGGAGAAGAAAGCATATAGCTTTCTTCCTTTTTCTTATCAATTATACCTAAAATAACACATTTCACCAATTCATTTGTGCATGTCAAAATTTTTGTCTCCCACTAACTGTCATCTTTCCTTTATTCTATTTCACACCACAATCTCTTATTTAGTTATTCAATTAACTCCCTCCATGAATTGGGTCACTATTTACATAACTAATTTATTTCAATTACATCCTTTCAATGTACTATTCACTTAAGTTCTTCTATTCACACTTGAAATCTACTCCAATTGAATATAAAATAAATCATTACACTCCAAAGTACTTATAAAATAGTTCAATTGGATCCTTGACCATAAATTTCAAAATTTACCAAATTGTCATTAAACTTTTCATAAATTACGATTTTATTGAAATAATTTTTCTCACCTTTTCAATTTAGTCCTTTTTTCCAAATTTTAACTCATTTCATACATGTCCTCGACTCTATAATTGCATTCACTGAAAAATTTTTAATGCAGCCACAATTTCAATTAATAATTCTATATAACTAACAAAAAAAGATTCGGGGTAAAATTTGGGGTGCAAGACATTACTAAGTTGCTCAATCATATAATGTTCAACCATACACATATATATATATATATGTTTGTCTTGTACAATGCATGCTTAATTGACTATTCCCGGTATATATCCTTAAGCATAAGTCATGATCATTCAAGCACTGTCACTTGTATATGTCTAGTTTTCACTTAAGCTATACCTCAAGAACACTTGATTATTCTAAGTTAATCAATCATTGATTTACCAATCCATTTTCTAGCATTTTATAATCACACAATATCCAATTTCTCATTCATTCATACCTAATACACCTTACTCATTTCCTTTGGATCACATTAGCATTTTTAAGAACACTTTTATTCTTTAATCATCTCTAAATTTCTAGATGTAGTTACATTAATATCATCAATCCATTCTTAAGTTATAACCTTAGTTAACAACTTAACATATCATACACTCTAACCAATTATTCAAGTACCAAACTAGGTTCATTTAAAGTCTCAATTAAGTCTAAATACACCAAAGTAAAGTAACTTATCATTAGTTGGTTCAACAATTACACAAAACTGAAATTATCACTTCAAAGCCTTATCCACAATCATGGTGGACCTTCCCACACTCGTGACAGAAGCTAGTGCAACTGGCCACGATCATAGGATGAGTGTCATGATCGTGCATGATCCATTTCTCCCCAATTCTCCACGAATTTCATCGTCTAATGAAAGTGGAAAAATCATCTGCTAAAGCTCATAGTCAAGCAGTGCTAGCCTAATTAATTTCATTAATGAGTGCTTTGAGACTAATCCGAGGTAGAATTGATGCTTATTTGGGCCAATTAGTTGATACCTAGAATGAATAAACCATTCAAGATATTCATATTATTAAGGATTTCCTGGATGTGTTTCTTGTAGAATTATCGAGTTTACCCCCAGAAAGGGAAGCAGAGTTTACCATTGACTTTATTCCACGTACCGCTCCTATATCAATTCCTCTATATAGAATGACACTTATAGAATTGAAGGAACTTAAGACACAGTTTCAGGAATTGTTAGATAAGGGTTTTATTAGAGTGTCATCTTGAGGAGATCTAGTTTTGTTTGTAAAGAAGAATGATGGAACTCTGAGATTGTGTGTTGACTATAGACAATTGAATTGGGTGACAATGAAGAACAAGTATCCTTTATCGAGGATAGATGATTTGCTTGATTAGTTGTAGGGAGCAAGAACCATTTTTCCTTTTCTTTTATAAGGGCTAATAAAATCATTTATTTTGGCTTTTTTGTAGGGTAGATCTCGAAAGATATGAAAGAACTCACTCCAAGCCATACATACGACTTTCATTGAATACAACTTTCCACAAAATTCTATATGTATCGATGAGATCGAGTATAGAATTTTGTTTATTGACTTTAAATTGAGTATACGTTTCCCTCCTTTTCTTACTAGGATTGGAAATTCTTTAGCCCACCTATCCACTAGAGGATTTAGCTTGTATGAATCGCTATTAGTTTGATACTAATAATGTCAGTCGTTTCAGTATGGTAAGGATAAATATATATATCCACAATTAAAAATTCGATAAAAATATGTTTTTTTCATATATCTCAAAACATTATGATCTAGTATAGAAAAAAAAATATGAGTTCATGTATTGTTTTACATTTATATGTTATTTTGATACATATAAGTCATCACACATTAATTAGATCTAGAAACCAATCAATTGGATTTTTTTCATTTTATATAGGTATAAAGTTTTCTCTTTTGTAAATGAAGAAATATACCATCTTTTTGTATCTCTAACACAAAAAATCAAAAATTGGATTGATTAATAATACATTTTATTTGACAACATTAGGAATTCATAAACAAATAGTAAAACAAATCAATGTAAAAAGAAAACAAAGGACCATCGATGGTTAGAAGGGATAAATCTACTCTAAGGAATAATTCAATCATCTAAATGAATGTTTTGATGTATCATAGAAATTTTTTGAAATGCAAGAAGCAAATAACTCTTTGTGATGAAACAAAAAATCTCGCATTTCCCCCTCAAATAGTCTCTTCTTTTTATTTTTCAAATGAATGTTCTTATGTTGCCTTGAGCAGTGCACCAATCCTTTAAATCTAGTACCAACGGGGTATGATATTTTATGATGAACGTATAGGAAAACCCTCTTTAGATTTACCCAAGATCTTTGGAATTCATTTATTTCTCTTAGGAGTGGCCTATTTTGATTTTGGCGCTTTTCATGTAATCGGATTTTATGGTCCAGGAATATGGATATGCGATCCTTATGGACTCACCAGGAAAGTCCAAGCTGTAAATCCGTGTAGGGTGTGAAAAAAAAACCTGACTTGAATGATCCTATATTAAGAGTGGCTAAAGGAATGGGTCATAATTATTATGGAGAACTTGCAAGAATCAATATATTTTTCCAGTAGTAATTTTAGGTATTATTGCATGTAATGCAGGATTAGCGGTTCTAGAACCATCAATGATTGGTGAACCCGCAGATCCATTTGCAACTCCTTTAGAAATATTTCCTGAATGGTATTTCTTTCCCGTATTTTGAATACTTTGTATACTATCCAATAACTAGGAGGAGTTGTTAATGAATAAGAGAAACTATGTTATAGCCATTTCTGTACATTCAATGTACTCTACGGATAGAGGAATACATAGAGTTGAATATCGTAAAATAAGAAATTAAAAGATTTTGTTGAAATTGTTCATTTGGAAATTTCCAAATAAGCTAATCGTAGGTACTTCTCTCCATCAGAACAATAGGGTCGTTATACTCATTACTAAACTTGTTAAAGAGATGAAATATATCCAAGGTATATCTTTTTAATTAAAGGTTGAGTCGATCATCAAAAAAAGAATTAGGCCAAAAATTAGGATACATTCTGGGAAAATAAAACTTCCATCGAAGAGAAACAAATGAAAGGCTTTCATAAAAATTCTCGTAGAATCAAGAATGAAGTTTTCATTTTGTACATGCCAGATCATGAATTAGTAACTACATCTAATCTGTAAAAAAATTCCCAATTGTTTCGAACTTTCTCTTTCTATGGGGATAGAGCGACAGAAGTTTTAAGAATTCAATAGAAGTTTACGATGAGATGAGACATTTATCATTACGATAGGTGCCAAATGGAAGCGCGGTGATGCATGCAGCTGAGGCATCCTAACAGACTGGTAGATTTAAACCTTGTTCCTACATGACCCAATTAATTCTATCAGGTATTGCCCTTCTATTTTTTTTGCTCAATTTGACAACATGAGAAAATCAAAAGTTCTACCCCCCTCTCTATCAATCCAAGGGATAGAAGGGCAAAGTATTTTGGTGTCCCCTCTAGTCAAGAATTGGGGTCACACAATCACTAGCCAATAGAATAAGAGGTGCGAATCTGCCTACCCAACGGATTTCCTGAGTATTCGAGTCTATTTATGGCATAAAATAACTCGCAATATGGGTCTAGTTTATTGATACTTTATAGAAGAACTCACAAGGGATACAAGATAGCTATAGACTTGGTGCCCACAAAGGGTACGGGATAGTAGATTACGTTGACAGGTATTTGATCATAATAAAACAAAATGAGAATGAAAACATATGTGCATTTACATTTACATCCCTATATACATAATAAGATTGAATTGAAATGATTAGTTGAGCTGATTTGAAATAGTGAAATACATCTAAAGTCAATGGAGAATGTGATGTCATATGCAACACTGGCTTATATGATATATTTGTTGAAGTGTAATAAATTATGATATAACTTGTCTTTGTGATATAACTTGTGTGAGTGCATCGATGATGGTTCACTCACATAGTTCACAAACTCATCAAAATTGTAATGTTGTTTTTCAGGTTCAGAGGAGTTCTAGCTACCAAGTTTAGTACTTACATTCTGGGGATGAAAATGGCTCAAAGGTCAGATCAGTTGAATCTACGGAGTCTAGTTAGAGTCTTTTGCATTTGCATCCCATATTATGATATACATTTTGTACTAAGATTAAACTCTAAACTGATGTGTAAAGTATAGGTTGGATTCTGAATTATAATGACCTATGTGACCTTTTATGCATATGAAAGAAATGAGAAGAAATGATGTATGGACCATTAATTACTTTCAATATATGTCCTTGTTAAAATATTTGAATAATGAAAGCTGAGCTTTTCTTGAACTATATTTTTCACAAGTGAAATGTCAACATAGATGGAAATTTTAAAATAAACTCTGTTAAATGAATGTTTTGAATGCTTATAATATGTTGGATGTCTAAGAGTAAGTTTTTTTTCCTAATGTATCACTTTTGTAGAGTATTTCTCTAATATCCTCTAATATGCTCAGGAATATGCTCTATTGGAGTGGTATGTTACAAATTTAGTATCAGAGCAACAGGTTTACCATCTTTAAGGATATATGTGAGCATTTCAGCATAGCATATATTAAGAGATCCATGTAGTGATCACTATTATTATTTGTTATAGGTCATTTGCTATAGGAGACTGTGTTGTATAATCAGCTGATCTTGAGTCAACAGGGGCTAATAGAGAGTTCCCTATGCTCTAGTCTGGGAGGAGAGAAAGTAGATATGATAAACTTAGGAAGAAAGGAGTTGTAACCTTCTAAGGAAGCACAAATCTTGCTGATGAAAATGGTTGGCTAGAAAAAATAGAGAAAGTGTTTGATCAAATGGACTATGAGCCTAATGACAGGTTCGATTATGCAGTCTCGTTACTTCAAGGTTTAGCCTATCAGTGGTAGAAGACAGTTCCAGATAGTTTTGCTCAACCTTACAGACAGACATGGGAGGATTTTCTAAAGGTCTTTAAAGATAATTAAATGCCAAAGGTCTATTTGGATAGGAAGATGAAGGAATTTCTTAATCTGTAATAAGGGAATCTTATAATAGCTGAGTATGAAACGATTCAATGAACTATCAGGATATGCTACTACTCTGATCCCATCTGAAGAAGATAAATGCAGGCGGTTTGAGGATGGTCTGAATTTAGAGATCAAGACAAGATTGGCTATTAAAAATCTAAATAGTTTTACCGAGCTACGAGCAACTTCGATTCGGATTGAGCAATTACATAAGGAAGAACAAGGAGAGTATAGACAAGAGTTTAGGTCTAAGAGGCATTGTAGCGCCTCGTTACCATGGGGTACATATCGAAACACCCTGAGGACATTCTAGTACATAACCTGTGATAATGGTGCGCTACGTTCAATCACAACATTCATTTAACATGGCATCATCATTCTTTATTCCCTGCACTTTCCTTTATTTTTTTCTGCATTTTCAATTTTTCCATTCTCTTCATTTCTTCCTCAAACTTTCAATTTAATCAATATTTCTCATCTCCATACATCACCATACACCTATTTCTTAACTCTAAATTCATTTTAAACACTCAAAACTATTCACGTATATCTACAGTGAAAAACAGAGTATATATATAAATCAACTTGTATAAATTTCTGCATTCTTCTCATGCACATTTCCATTGATCTTTCAATTCCAAAAATCATTTTAACACTACCTTATGACATATTGATCATCAAGACACACAAACAAAAATATCCACAAATCCACATTTCCATACTATATTCACGATAAACATGAAAAATGTTTATTTTTCTCATGATTGTGAAATGTCAACAAATCACCATTTTTCTTTCATAATCCAACAACTCTAAAGGATTAATAAGATACTTACTTGAATAAACTCCAAAATCTTTAAAAACTACAAGAAGCCCTAACTCTCATGCACCCATGTACATCATCTAGACGGTGGTTTAGGTTAGGTTCTTCTTGAGGCAAAAGAAATAGACAACAAAAAGGGAGTAGTAAAAGATAGATGGAGGCAAGGTGTAACTTTGGTGAGAAAATCGTGAAGGAGATGAAGTTTAGAGAAGAAAGCCACGAAGAAGGAAATAAGACAAGACAAAAAGAATGACTTGATCTTTCAAAAATAGGAGAAACATGACTTGGTCATGTAAAAAGTAATTATATAGTGAAACTTGAACTAAATAAGTGACACTTGTCACTTATCTAAGGCTTTAACTAGTTTTTCTAAAGAAACTAGTCTAGTTAGCCTCAACATTATTCCAAATGTCTCTAAAATTTTTAATATCATTTTCTTAATAATTCTAAAGTCATCTATACAAATCTTCAATATCACTGATTCTTATTTCTATTTCCATTT
>JANQAP020012602.1:0-11322 GCA_026874005.2 Erythroxylum coriaceum | reverse complement strand
TTCTAATATTAAAAAATACAAAACGGTGACGTTTTGGACAAAACGACACCGATTTGGACAAAACGATGCCGTTTTGTCGGGCCGCAGGCCGGACCGACCATGATTGGCCCCCGTCCCCGCACAGGTGGACCATGGTCGACCCGTGGCCCACTGAACCCAGGCCAAAAACAGGCCGGGCCGGGCCGGGCCGAAATTGACATCCCTACACATGTGTTGTTGCTAAAATCAGCAGAGTTTGTTGAAGTTAGGTATGATGTTTGAATTTTTAGCACAATATAAGGCCTTCTGCTTTCATAACAAATCAACAGAAAAAAACAGAGAGAAAAATAGAGTAAGGAATATAGAGAGAGAAATTGGGTAGTCTTTTTAGGTCTTTTCCTAAAAGAAGATTGACAAAATAGTGAAGAAAAATACTTTTGGGTATTTTTGGGAAGCACTTTTGTGTGCCATTATTTTGGTTTTAGCTCAAGAAAATTACTGTACCCCTAAATATAATTTAGGGAAGTCTTTCTTTATAAGCCTACTATTTAGTGGAAGAGGTGGATTGGAGTTTGTAGATGTAGCCCAAACGTTTTGGGTGAACCACGTTAAATATTGTGAGTCATTATTGTGGTTGATTATTTTTATTATTCCGTATTTCAGTGCCAACGGGCCCAACAAGTGGTATCAGAGCCAAGATTATTCCTAGTATGCTCTGTGGTTGCAGCATTGTCTAATCTTCTACATCAGAAAAGAATTACTCTTGGGGTCTACGACGAGAATACTATTAATACGTATGAGTACTATTCGTTTGTACAGGGAACTATTCACGGTCCTGTTCATACGTATAGTTACTATTTATCTGTACAATGGAGGCACTATTCATACGTACAGATACTATTCATTTGTACAGGGGTACTATTCACTATCAAAAAAAATTTTTAGATCGACGAAGCTTGTTGAATACCGATATAAATGGAGGCAAGGACAAGCAAGATAGTCAACCTAAATGGCACAAATTACCACGTATGGAGAAACAAGATGAAGGATCTCTTGTTCGTGACGAAGCTTGCGGGTATTTAGTGCTCAAAAACCTGAAGCAAAGTCGAAAGATGATTGGGAATTTGAGCATAATCAAGTATGCAAATACATAAGACAATTTGTTGAAGATAATGTGTACAACCACATTTCTAGCATATCAGATGCTAGAATACTGTGGAATAAGCTTGAGGAACTGTATGCCTCCAAAATTAGCAATAACAAGTTATTTTACTTGACCAGATTGATGAAAGTAAAATATCAGGAAGGCACAATTGTGACAGATCACCTTAATGAAATATAAGGGATTATCGATCAGTTGTCAAGTATGGGCATTAAGTTCGATGATGAGGTACTTGCTCTTATGGTGCTGGCAACTCTCTCGGAGTCATGGGCAACCTTGAAGGTTTCAATCACGAATTATGCTCCAAATGGCGTGGTAAACATCGAGACAGTTAAGAGTGACATTCTGAATGAAGAAATGAGACGACGATCGTAAGGATCAACTTCTTCACAGTCAAAAATCTTGGTCACCTCGACGAGGGGTAGGAGAGAAGATAAAGGCCAGAGCGGTAGAGATAAGAGCAGAGGCAAATCCAACAAATTTGCAAATGTCGAGTGCCATTACTGTAAGAAGAAGGGGCATATTAAAAGATTTTGTCGAAAGTTCCAGAAGGACCAGAAGAAGAACAAAGGCAAAGAAGCGAAAAAGGAAGATAGCAGTAATGGTGAAACAAACTCAGTGCGTGAGTTTAATATTGTCTACGATGATTATATTATCAATTTCACAACCTAGGAAACTACTTGGGTGATTGATAGTGGTGCTACCATTCATGCGACATCGTAGAGAGAATTCTTCTCATCTTACACACCTGGATATTATGGTGTTATGAAGATGGGAAATGACAGCTTCTCAAAAGTTGTAGGCAAAGGTGATGTGTTCTTGGAGATCATGAATGAGACGAAACTGACTTTGAGAGATGTTAGGCATGCTCTAGATGTGAGCCTGAATATAATTTTCGTAGACAATCTTGATGAGGAAGGTTTTTGTAATACTTTCCATAATGGCCAATGGAAGTTCACTAAGGGCTCATTGGTGGTGGCACGGGGCACGAAGCAGTCAAAGTTGTACGTGACCCAGATGAAGCTCTCCCAGCAAGTTGCGAATGTTGCGAAGAATAATAGCAAGATCGAGTTATGGCACAGACGTTTAGGCCACATGAGCGAGAAGTCAATGACACGTTTGGTCAGAAAGAATGCCTTACCAGGATTGAACAAGATCCAATTGAAGAAGTGTGTTGACTGTCTAGCTGGGAAACAAAACAGAGTTCTCTTCAAAAGATTTCCTCCTTTTAGAGTAAAAAATGTTTTAGAGTTAGTACAATATGATGTATGTGGACCTTTCAAGAAGTCCCTAGGTGGTGCCCAGTATCTTGTGACTTTCATCAATAATCATTCACGAAAGACCTGGGTATACAAGTTGAAGTCCAAGGATCAAATAGTAGATGTTTTCATACAGTTTCTAATCATGGTGGACAGACTGGCAAGAAGTTGAAGTGTATTAGAACTGACAATGGTGGAAAGTACACGGGCTCATTTGATGCTTACTGTAGAGAGCATGATATTCAACATCAGTTTACACCTCCAAAAACTCCACAATTGAATGGCTTGGCTGAAAGGATGAACAGAACTTTGATCGAGAGAATCAGATGCTTACTCTCTCATTCAAAGTTACCGAAGGTGTTCTGGGGTGAAGTACTAGTCGCAGCAGCTTATCTGTTGAACCATTCACCTTGTGTGCCCCTTCAATACGAAGCTCCAGATAAGGTGTGGTTAGGAAGAGACATCTCTTATAATCACTTACGGGTATTTGGCTGCAAAGCCTATGTCTGTGTTCTGAAGGATGAAAGGAGTAAACTTGATGTCAAGACGAGGCAATGTGTATTCATCGGCTATAGCCAAGACCTGCTTGGCTATAAGTTTTATGATCCTATGCAGAAGAAGCTCGTTACAAGCTGAGATGTTGTGTTTGTTGAGGACCAAACTATTAAAGACATTGACAAAACAGAAAAATCCACTGACAATTCAGTTGAGTTTGAGGAACCTCCAATAGTGGTGCCAAGACAAGTTGGAGATGATGTTTAGGATATTATCCTGAAGCCCCAGATATTCCTGCTGAAGATGAATCAGCAGATGTTGATGGTGATGAGGGTAATGTTGATGGAGATGATCAACCACCAACCTTAAATAACTCTCCTTATAGCACAAGGTCTAGGAAAATGGTGCAAGGCTCTACCAGATATTCTTCAGAAGAGTATATATTACTCACTGACGGGGGAGAACCAGAAAGTTTCAATGAAGCCATTGATGATGAACATAAGGAGAAGTGGATGAAAGCCATTCAAGACAAAATGAAATCCTTGCATGAGAACAAGACATTTGAGCTGGTGAAGTTGCCTAAAGACAAGAGAGCTTTGAAGAATAAGTGGGTGTTCAGAATCAAGCATGAAGAACACATTTTCCATCCAAGATTCAAAGTAAGACTAGTAGTCAAGGGTTTTAGTCAAAGGAAAGGTGTAGACTTTGATGAAATCTTCTCACCAGTTGTGAAAATGACCTCAAGTCTCACGATGTTGGGATTAGCAACAAGTCTCAACCTGGAGGTTGAGCAGATGGATGCCAAAACAGTCTTCCTACATGGTGATTTAGAAGAGGAGATATACATAGAACAATCAGAGGGTTTCCAGCAGAAAGGGAAACAGGACTATGTTTGCAAATTGATGAAAAGCCTCTGTGGCTTAAAACAGGCACCAAGGCAGTGGTATAAGAAGTTTGAGTCGGTGATGGTGCAGCACGGCTATAAGAAGACTACTTCAGATCACTGTGTGTTTGTTTAGAAATTCTCTGACGATGATTTCATCATCCTGTTGCTCTATGTAGATGATATGTTGATTGTTAGCCGGAACGTTTCCAGAATTGATAGCTTAAAAGTACAGCTTAGCAAGTTCGTTTCTATGAAAGACTTGGGGCCAGCAAAACAGATCCTTGGGATGAGGATTGTTCGAAACCGAGAAACTAAGAAGTTATGGTTGTCTCAGGAGAAGTATACTGAAAAGGTGCTTGAGTGATTCAGCTGGATAAGGCTAAAGCGGTTAGCTATCTTCTTGCTATCCACTTTATACTAAGTTCTGGACAGAGTCCTTCCACAGATGAAGAGAAGAGAGAAATTGAACGAATTCCATATGCTTCAACAGTTGGAAGCTTGATGTATGCCATGGTGAGTACACAACTAGATATTGCTCATGCTATTGAAATAGTGAGTAGGTTCCTTTCTAATCCTGGAAAGGAATACTGGAATATTGTTAAGTGGATTCTCAGGTATCTTCGAAGAACCTCCAAAATGTGCCTATGTTTTGGAGAAGACAAACCTGTGTTGGTCGGCTATACTGATGCAGATATTGCTGGTGATGTTGATTCTAGAAAATCTACTTCAAAATACTTGATTAATTTTTCAGGGGGAGCTGTGTCATGACAGTCAAAGCTACAAAAATTTGTTACGTTGTCAACAACTGAAGCTGAGTTTATTGCAGCAACTGAGACTTGCAAAGAGTTGCTATGGATGAAGAAGTTCTTAATTGAACTTGGATTCTCGCAAGACGGTTATCAGTTATTTTGCGATAGTCAGAGTGCTATCCACCTTGCAAAAAATGTTTTCTTTCATTCCAGATCGAAGCATGTTGATGTGCAGTATAATTGGATCAGGGATGTACTAGAGAAAAAGATATTGCAACTCGAAAAGATCCATACAGATGAAAATGGATCAGATATGCTAATGAAGACTCTTCTAAAGAGTTCATGTTCTGCAGGGAAGCGGCTGAAATGGTGGATCCCCTATGTAGTCGGAAAGGGGAGAATTGTTAGGTGGGTTCCTCCTATATGGGGGATCACCATATAAAAAAATTTCAAAGTAGCAGCCACACATGGGCTGTTGCCAAAATCAGCAGAGTTTGTTGAGTTAGGCGTGATGTTTGAATTTTTAGCACAATATAAGGCTTTCTGCTTTCATAACAAATCAACACAAAAAAACAGAGAGAAAAACAGAGTAAGGCATATAGAGAGAAAAATTGGGTAGTAATTTTAGGAAAGAGGTGAGTGACAAAATAATGAGAAAAAATACTTTTGGGTATTTTTAGGAAGCACTTTTGTGTGCCGTTATTTTGATTTTAGCTCAAGAAAATTATTGTACCCCTAAATTTAATTTAGGAAAGTCTCTCTTTGTAAACCTACTATTTTTAGTGGAAGAGGTAAATTGGAGTTTGTAAATGTAGGCTAAACGTTTTGAGTGAACCACGTTAAATATTGTGTGTCATTATTGTGATTGATAATTTTTATTATTCCGCATTTCAGTACCAACAGGCCAACATTAACTTCAAATGTATGAGAGGTAGGTAGGTTGCGTGCCACCTGTAAAGCTTGCAGTTCACTTATAATAGATTGAAGAGTGGCTTAGAACTGACCTTGACTTGAATGAATTTGCTCTAAACTAGCCTCATGTCGTGATAAGGTTTCATTCACCTCATTTAGGAACTTCGCATTCGTCTGTGTCCATGGTAATAAGCCACAGAGAAGTAGAAGACAGAATGTATGCTGGAGGAACAGAAAGAAAACCGACTCTGATACCGGAAAAATTTTGAGTGAGAAGAGCAAAAGAAAGAGCAGAGAAGTTTTTGGCAAAATATTTGATGTCTTCTATTCATTATCCTACAATTTAAATAATACAAAAAAGCCTAAAAATTACTGCTATTTCCTAGGAAAATAATAAACAGTAATCTCACGACTTTCCACTACTTACAGCTATCAAATGAAACTGAAACTACTCGTAGTTATCAAACTGACAACTTTTGAGTAGATCACTCGTACACGTTCCAACATAGCAGATTCTTTTTTTTTTGGGATTACATTAGGTATCCCAGCTTAGCAGGACTAATCCTAAGCCTCTAAGACCCCACTCCAAGAATCCTAGAAGATGTAAATCTGGAACTCTAAGATCCCTCAGGTTCTTACGTAGCCTGTACATTTCTGCGCACAAGGAGTCGTCACATATTTGATTGGTCAACTGTTGATTGATCGCTAGCCCTCTACTCAACATCAGGTTCCCAGCAGCCCTCGGGTTCCCTAGTAGCTTCAACTCCTACACTGCCGCTAAAAGCGAGGCGTCCATAATTGATCCGATCAAGAAGCTGTGCCCAGGGGGCTAGAGGATCATCAATAGGACAAATTTCTCATTTCTCCCTCCTTGGGCGTGACTTGAACTCAAGACCTTCTATAAAGGAGAGCCTTAAGTGAGGAGCTTAAGCCATTAGGCCACTCCTCATTGTCAACATAGCAGATTCTCTATTTTAGTTAACGTAACATGTAACATGTTTGACATAAATAAATATGTAGACAAAATTACATCTATTACAGAGTGCTCCAACCCGTTCCCAAGGTACATTCAAATGCTGTAGACGACTAACACACATTCACACATTCCAAAGCATGGCATATGCTGTAGACCACTCATACACGTTCGTTTGCATGGCACATGCAAATGCACGTATCACCTTGCTGCAGTGAGTTTCATATATTTAGTGCTTATCTTTGCTCAGATTCCCGTCTGCAGACTTCTAATATTTAGCTGGGCAAATTTCAATTGGGGAAAGGGTTGGAAGCAAGTTATGAATGTGTATTGTTTTTGGCCATTGTTTAATGCGATTGTTCATTTAATCAGTGGAGCTTGAATATGATCTTACATATAGTTTAGGGGATCATGACTTGTTTCATGTGCAGGACATGACTACAAATTGGTATGAACAAAGCAGCAGAAATGCCCATTGCAGAAGCCCAAGATTAATCCAAACCACTGCGCTTGTCCATGAGAGTCATTTCTCTATGTGCTTGTTAAAAATTAGGATGTTTCATATAACATCATAAGGCAGATAGATCTATATCATAATGTTTCGTTGAACTAGTAATGGACCACCTTGTGTTCTGTTGCTTATTCAAAATTTTGCATAGATGTCCCGTTGAGTACGAAACTAGTCATCATAAGGGCAGGTTAACACCCCCTGCTTAACAGAAAAAAGAAAGACCAATGGCAGTCAGTTGTTGAAATGGAACTTTTAAGTTTTTGAAGAAAATTCTTTAGTCAATTTCTATTCCCCCCCGGAAAGAGGGAGAAGAAGAAAGGACAATAAAATTCCTGGTTTCAGCTAGAGCAATAAATTCTCTACTACTTAACATTGCCACCTGCTATACTGTATCGGAGTTTGTGAACATAGCTGAGAAGAGCTATCTCTTTATTTCAGGTGATGAATGATATATTCACAAGAGAGGATAGTGAGTTCTTAATTAAGGGTTGAGCATTTCCTGAGGAAAGATAAGTGTTGTGGAAACCAAGGGATGCCCACATGCCGCAATTTGTGAAGATATCAGCGTCAATCTTGGCCGTCTAGAGGAACTTCCTAACTAGTTCAAAGCTGACTTACTTCTTTGTGAATCTGGAGGTGGCGATTTGCCAATTCTTGCCTTAACTGATATCAAGGTTTTGATGTGATGTTCTTAAATATGTTTCTATATTAGCTCAGAATATTTATTGCTGAAGATTGATTGCCGAAGATTGATTGTGATAAGTTGCATTTGCTTCGATACAAATAACTTAGCAGCCAACTTCAGTAGGGAACTGGCAAACTATATTGTACATGTAATTGATGTATCTGGTGTTGATAAGATTCCTGGGACAGGTGTGTGTAATTTCTTGTTCTTGTAGCTTCTACTGCTTTTGATGTAGGTTTGGAAATTTTGTCATGTCAATCATATGCACTGACGTCAATGCACAGTAAACCCAAAAGTTTGAGTTGATTGCTTATAATTCTAGGTAATGAACAAGAGTGATCTTGCATCAACAGTTGGGCTGACTTAGCAGTTATGGATTATGATGCTTTGGAATGCGGGATGGAGGGTCATTTGTCTTTACTCAGGTCAGTGCATATTTTGTTCCCTTGGTGACTCTTTCACTTTTGTATTTAACCCATCATCAACGTTCTAGGATCTTCGAACATAGGTCTTTGTCTGCTCAAATGATTTAAAAAGACGCATACAGAATCTCTCAGTATCACTCACGCACGCACAGAGCAAGCCATATTTCTACAAGAGAGTGCCTTGTTTTTAAGACTATGGCCTTCCCCTTCATTTCCCTTCCTTTGGTCCTTAAGGCCGTTCTTTCAAAGCAACAAACTTTGTAGCTGCAAGGGATTTACTGCCTTCTGCAGGTGAAACATGTGTTTTGATCAATAACACCTGTTTATACCCTGTTTGGCAATTCAGCTAATTGCATTAGTTTATAAATTTAAGCAGAAACCATGAGACAGAATAATATTAAGAATCTGGACTCCATGGGTTGCTTCCACTACTGAATATTTGCAAAATGAATCCATAAAGAGAAAAATAATAAACAACATCGACTCCACTGGGGATCGAACCCAGAATCTCTGGTTCCGTAGACCAGCGCCTTATCCATTGGGCCATGGAGTCATTATTACTTTAAGGTATTCTTTCGTATCAAACTCTATAAACTTTCAGTATTTTTACGTTTTTATGCTTACGACTACATTATTGTTCTCTATAAGCATCTCAGTCCTCATTTACCCTTACTGAAACAAAGCATAAATTAAATACTTGTTAGTAGTCTAAACAGGTATCTACCATTATCTCTTTTACAATTTTGCATCTTAACATTATGAAAATGTTACTTAGTACACTTCGAATGGGTACGGTGTAAAGTTGATAACATAAAGTAAAACATTAAGATAAATATTTAAAAGAGTCAACAATTAGCCAGGTATATGCTAATTGTTGTAATAAGATACACTAGAAGATACTGAACGGGATGGTTCATTGCTGGACCGTATATAATGATGAAATGGAGAAGAAAATCAATGTTAACTATTATTAATTAATCTTTTATTTTGAAATTGAATTAAATAGAGACCATTGGACTATAATTATAATTGTTATCCTATTTTAGGCTTGTAAGTTTTCTTAGTATGTTCATCGGGCGTGGTCTAATTATTGTATAAGGTTATTTTGACAGTACTTTGGTAATATAGTTTAATCCTTTAATTAATAATCAATCACCTTTCATAGTATTTTATCTTTTAACTTTGTATTATTGCTTACCTAAAAGGGCAATTATGCATGTATTCGATTTATGAATTAATGTCTTACTTTAATAGGTTGTAATATTATTTCTTACCTTATCCATTAAAACTATTGCTTGTACTATTTATTCCATCCAACAAGAATTTATGATGTGAAATTTGAATTTTGGCTTAGTTTTTTATGAAATGTACCTTGATTGTTAATCTAGTGAATGAACAAGGTAGTTGTGAACAATCAAATTTGTTCAATCGAGACTTTAATTGCCAATAACTTCAAGGCTATAAGAAGTTGGTTTTAGGGTTAGCAAACGTGAATATGACTCTTATTGACAACGAGCTTATGCCTTTAGCTTAAGAGATAAATTTTAATTACAAATATTTATGCTAATTAAAAATTATAATAATTTCAACTTTATTTTAATTATTTTTATATGTGTCTTTATTTTATTTTGATCAATTAAGTTTATTAGAATATTTTATGTAAAGGTTGAAGAAATTAGTTGTTTTTAAATGTTTATGAAGTCTTCTAGGATTTTCTTACTTAGAGTGAGAAAACACAGAATATTAGGATTTTAAAATTTAAAAATAGAAATGAATTGGATTTAACTGGAAAACTAAAGAAAGAGGATAAATGTTGAAAATTTGTTAGCCATTGGATCTAGAATTGAATCAAAGCCTAAGAGGCCTTTTATTAATTTTTATAACTTTTGTACAAAAAAATAATGGTAACATTTATTATTAAATACAAGTTAGACCTTAACATTTTTATTATGTTTAAATAAACTTTAACGTTTTATAAACATTCAAATTCAATCCTACGTGGATAGAAATTCTTACAGATACTTGACGCTGCAAGTTATCTATTGTAAAAAAAATTATAATATTTTACATTTAAAATGGATCTATAGTGCCATATATACACTACATGGAACTGTGAAACCCAATAATATTTTTTTTAAAAATCTAGAATGTTATAATTAATCAAATTAACTTCTTATTTTTATTTTATTCTTAATTTTAATTCATTAAACTAGTTAAATTATTTAATATAAATTTAAATAAACTAGTCATATGTATATTTTCTCTGCGTTCCTCTAATTTCTTTTATACTTTACTTTTCTATTCATCTGTGTTTTATCTTAAATTGAATTAACTAATATCTTTATCAAGCATTTATTTTCTCTAGCCTATAAGATGCTCTAATTGACCCATTTTTCTACTCGAATCTTATTATCGTGCTTTTAATTATTCGAGTTCACTTACTATGGTTATATAGCCATTTTCTTTTTCCTTACATCAGAGAAATGTGAACCACAACCAACACTTCAACTTTGACAGAGTTGCTAATATGCCTTACCACATAAGACAGAAACCCTAAACACTTACACACCTAAGATTTAATTAAACTAATTAATTAAATTTTATTAAGTTGTTTAACTAAACTAAGTTATTTTTAGATGAAGAAAACCCTAAATCAAACTCAATTTTTTCACCAAACTTAGTTCGTGTAAAGAGGTGCCTAGTGTGGCAAATTGAGATTTCATTCAGATTATTAGAAACTTATTGAAACTTTAATAGTTAGCAGGGACTGTTTGATTGCGTTATTCACAAACTGTACGAAGAGGATTGGAAGAGGCAGTTGGATGAGTTCTAGCGTTGGAACCTTAGAACTACCGTCATTGACTCACCATCTGCCATTGAGCACCTTCATAATCAAATATCGATGCTTTAGGTGGTTTTGGAGTTGAAGATCAAGTCTGGGGATGATTCCTTTGGAATTCTCAAACAGATTGTCATTTATGATAAGAAAATGTTGTTTGATCCCTAAGCCTAGGAGTTTCTCAAGTATCTGGTGATTGCGAAGCCGCTAATCACCAATGGTGACATGAAGACGCACAAAATGGCATTGGTCCTCAACCACGAGGGTTGAATAAGCTAAAACCACCAGTTGTATTGCAGGAGTTTGTGAATCATGATAGGGAGTGTTTATGGAGGGAGAATATGTGAAGTGCGTCAAGAGAAAGTCATTGCATGTAACAGCCCAGACCACCCGCTTGCAGATATTGTCCGCTTTGAGCCTCGGCCTCTCGGGCCTTGCGCTCTCACG
>JANQAP020012550.1:0-11327 GCA_026874005.2 Erythroxylum coriaceum | reverse complement strand
TTGTAATTTCTACCCTCTTCTGTTAGATGTAATCTTTTCTGTTGTATTTTTGTTTTATAAATTCATTGTTGGACCAACAGTGTCCTTACGCAGCCTAAACAAACCATCTCCAGAAACTTACCTTCATTCACTCAGATCAGATAACCACCAATGCTAAAAGTAGCAACTAAATAGCTAAGAGTGGGTAACTAAAGAATAGCTCAATATCCCACTACTGCACTACTTTCACTGACTTAAGTGAATACAACAATAACGAAACCCAAAGAGGCACAATATAGACATGTATGAAAATCTAATGAACCATAATATAGGCATGTGACAGCATACTGGGCAACGTTAATAGGGAGGCTCAAATAAATAAAAAAGATCAAGGTTGAAAGAATTAAGTTCAAGAAATGGCCGAAGCTTCTGGTTCTAGGTAGGCTTAGGTTGTACTGATGGGTGTTTCCAGCAGAAGCAAAGCGAATTATTTACCTAGTCCTTTGAAAAGATTTTTTGGGAAAGTGTGAAGGATCAAGGTTGGCGGCTTTTAGGCATCAGAGAAAGTTCATCAAATCTTCTATTTTAGTTACTCTATTTTATTAAATCTTATCCACATATTTATATGGGGTCCCTGTAAATGTGTGGATAAAATTTAATAAAACATAATAGAAACACCATAACCGATACAAAAGATCTAATCCCAGGGAAAAGTTGTAGAGCATTCTCTACATGGGTTTATAATCAAGACGGTGAGACAAAATAGTTAGTTGCTAGAGAAGAACTATGGTGGCTCCTAAAAAATCACAAACACTTTAATAGATTAAATAAGGAACAGTGTTATTGTAGCTGAATATAGATAAAAAGTGAACGGACATTTCTAGAGTTATTTATTTAAGAATATTTAATACTAAAATAAAAAATGGTAAATTGAAATGACATATCAAATCTGTATAAAGAATGTGATATGTTTGTAATTATTCTATCATAATCTATATTCTATAAATTTTCAAATAACTCAACATTATTAGACTATTAACAAAAACAATAGTAATTTAATCAAGGGATTTCATGAATTCTAAATTAATTTCTTTTTAAATTAAACATTGTACTCATATAAATGCTTTATCTTGAGACACAATATTATTTGTTAAAGGCTGAATTTATGTATTATCAATAATGATTTTTGTTGCTTCAATTTATTTTAGAAGAAATAATTAAAATATATTCTGATTCACATGTGGAAAGTATAAAACACATTGACTAGACATCTATCCAACCTTTCTTCTTTGAACCTACAGACTGGTTTCTCTATGACCCAAATTACTTTTCTGAACCCAAGATATTGTATTATTTTAAAAAATAATTCACTACTATATTTTCTAATATCAAGATTTATAACAAAATTATTATCATAAAATTTGATTAAATTATATTTTTAGAGATGAATAAACATGTCATAGTCAACAACACCTTTCACGTCACAAAAAATTCTTTTAATTATTTTTATATAAATTTTAGAGGGCATACTAATAAAGTCAAATTGAAAATAACATATTAGGTATTCAGCAAGTCATATATGCTATATTTCTCACAAAATTTTTATACAAAGTTAGATCTTCTCTCTTTTGTCCAATAAGTTTAGACAACTTTATTCTAAACTATTAACAACTTTATTCTCAATGGTTCACCGATAGGGAAATTCAATACCTTCTAATACATGATAAATTTTACAAGTATTGCATGAGTATGTCATGATCCCCATTGCATATGTACATAATATCTTAATTAGTTTAATTGAAAGAGCAATGCAATTATTCATACTTTTGGGTCTGCTAGCTATAAATCAAGTTAGAATATGAATTGTTTATAGTAAAACAAAGAAGAGCTATAGATAGCCTACATGTATATTAGACCTCAATAACTTGTTGAATTGAGATATTGATGATAGCTTTAAGTAATTCATATATCTTGTACGTAATTCAAACATTCATTGTGTCTAATCTAAGCTCTCAAATTTATCCTAATTTATAAAAATAATAATATGTTTTTAGATATAATAACACTATTACTATATAAAATATGTAACCTTCGAAGCATAAAATGCCTCTTAGATTTTGTAGTATATTGATCATATTATATTAAGGATTATATGGCAGTTAAGGGCATACCCTATGATTAAAGTAAGGGAAATTAGGTTCTATATGATGCATATTAATTATTTAACCATTTTTGAGCTTAGAGGATCCATATCATGAGTTTTTTAATAGACCATATTTGCACCAGCTAGGTCCACACCCTAAATCTTATTTAATAACCTATTTTCTTAAGTTAGATTTTGATATACATTTTCTCCCATACTAAATCCTTATCATATAATACCTCCTATAATTGTAGATATACAAGCCTCCTAATTTGTTATGTGAGCCTTTAAGAAGTGACCTTCCTCCAATAACTCCTCTTTTAGAATAAATGGAAGGACAATTGACCTTTTTCTTTCGTTGATGCTTTAGTCTAACTTACACAAGTTTGTTTGAAGCCCCAATCATTCTTATCAACCAAACAAAGAACTAGGTAGTTATTATTCCATCTAAGCATCCTTTTTGATGGTTTATTAAGACTCATCTTAGGTAGAACTTCTAAGCTATACCAACTTAGAAGTTTGTCCAAAGGGTAAAATTGGAACATAAACCTAAAGAGTTCTATAGTGAGCTCAACATTTATTTAATGATAGGTAATTTGGGAAAAAGAGATTATAGATGGAAAACCAACTTGAATCCGACTCGACCCGAGTCAGTAGGAAAAATTCCATTACTAACTTTAAAGCCACAAGAATGAGGATGAAGTTGACTTAGTGACAAATGTTTCTCATCTAATATTTAGTAATAGAAATCGTTTAGGAGAAGTCTTATCCCACACTTGAAGTTATTATTGACCATAGAGAAACATTTCCTCTCACAAGAAAGAAAATGCCTAATGACTATAAAAAAAAGTATGAAGAAATATGTCATCATCCCTTAAAAACTACATTCTTTAATTCTACCTATGTAGTTCTTAACCTCAAACCTCATTATTATCATATGAAGAATGATAACTAAACATTGTGTCTCTTTTTGTAACACCCCACTATCATAAATTACAAACCGGAACACCTTGTGGACATTCCAATATATAATCTATAATAATGGCGTGTTAACTATCTCACCTTCACTTTATAACATGGCAACTTATCCAACTTAGTCATAGCATCAACTAGTATATATAAAAGTCACCCAAATATATATATAAAAAAATTGCAATCCTCTTTTCATTGTATAAAAACCCAAACTTACATTATAGTTTTACAAAACTATCCAAATATATACAATATCAAAACCCTATACTTAACATACTGCTTGAAAGCGGAATTAAACAAAACTACTATTTACTCCTTCAGTCTTAGTTGACCGACCTTTGAGCTCTTTCATCTTCACAAAAGTACAAAAATTATGCTTCTTGTAGGGTCTCTCAGTAGCTAATGTCCTCTCTCAGTCCTGAAATGTCAATGCACAATTTTGAGTGAGTTTTGCAAACTCATTGAGGTAACTAACCATCATTAATGGTTCACTCAATTCATACAACACATCAATACACGTAACATATAATTCACATCTTTGCATTTTGCATGTAGCATCACATATCACATATCACATTCTCATTTAAATATAAGATACCAATACATTGTAATCAATCAAACACATGTATTACAATGTATATGCAATGCTCGTGAGACTCACTTTCACTTATTATTGTTGTTGTTGTGACCAAGTGTCTTTTTACTAACCTATATCCCTCGTGGATACTGAGTTGTATCAGATAATGTCCCATAGCCCTTAGTAGATACCGGGTACTTCCACAACTGAGCCTGAGGCTCTGATCACAATATGAGCTTTAAACTCTTTACACTAGCAACTCCGGTTACAACTACCTTTATCTTTCATGCATTCATGCAATGGAATGCTTCACATTTTCATATTCTTAATCAATGACATGATTTCACAGTCACATTCAGAACACATTTATCACTGGACCCTGGTCTGGCATTTAACAAGATTGTTGAGTAACATTTATTTCATCCAATTCACATACAAGGAATACTTCGATATCACATTCATCAAATTAGAATATTCAGATCTTCATGTCCGGAATCAGTATAATCAAACACACATTCATAAGATAATTCAAGCATAATCAAAACAAACAATTTATTGAGTGAGACCATCTAGGTTACTCACACTTTCTCCCTTTTTGTTTAATGCCTGAAAGTTCTAGCAATATCTGAAAGTGGTCTCTCTACTTGCTCTTCTATATACAATCAAATACATTTATACGTCACTCATGTGCATTATCATTCATAAATACATTTATGAATGTATCATGTAACATGCATGTTCAATGACAATTTCTCGAGTATGTTTCTTTAATACTCTTTATAATTAATTTCAACACCTTCCAAACATTCTTTTAATCCTTAATATCCTTTTATTCACTTTAATCCCTGCAGTCAACATTAATTAAATTCATTTAAGAGCTCTTTTAACCCTATATGCTTCATATGGTAACATTCATACTTGAACTAGGTTGAAAAACATCCAAAAAAATCACTCTTTAATAAAGCCTCTTGGGTCATGATCGTGCTCATCAGTAGAGTCACGATCGTGCGACATGCTTCAGCAGAGTCGCGATCGTGCTGATGCACGATCGTGACCTGCTGTATTTTCTTCCTTCTTTATTGCCATTTTTGACCTAGAATTAGACATTTTTAGGTAACACTTTCTTCTAATCAAAAGTTCCTCTATGTCTTAGGTTTCTAATGACATCAAATTTAGACATTTTGGTTCGGTATAGTGCAATTTATAATCCAAATACTCCATACTATTTCTTATACCTCAACAGAACACAACTCTCCACTTCAAGCCAACCTTCAAGACTCTGAAGGACAGATTTCAAATTCAATTTCTTCATGAAAAATGTAGCCATATGTCTCTAGTTTAATCTGAATAAAGAATCAATTCATTTAGAAATCTACATATCAAAATATAGCCAAATATCAAAGCATGATCTGTGAAATCATTCCTGTTATCAATATTCCAGCACACTCACCATTTCATCCTAAATTTATCACTCAATCTTTTCTGAATGAATTCCAATGTTCATAAATTTTCATGGAGAGGAAGAACAATGTGTTAGGAATCTATTGGTTCAAGTCTCATGTCATTTGGAAGTTGGATGAAAAATTTATAGCCAAAAGACTCAAAGTTGTTCAATAAAATACTATAGTGCATATGTAGACTTCAAAAACCAAAATCATACACGCAAACCATCACCTTCTTCTTCCTCTCTCTACTGCAATTTGGTTTTCAACAATTCTTAACAGAATCTATAACCTATTTTTCACATCTTTCTGCAGTTAACAACTTCACAAACTTTCATCTCAGCTCATCTCAACACAAACAATTCAAAATTCCAAGATTTAAACTTAAACATCAAAAACCGTATATCATTCACGCAAATTACAAACGTTTCTGCACTTTCTTTCTTCCATCTTCATCAATTCTTACACTTCATTTAAATCATTTCTGTATCACAACCTCATCAAATCCTCATTCCTTATCATTAAACTCATTTAAATTCATTTCTATAAACACTCAACAAATTCACGTATGCCAACAGTAAAAACAGAGTATGTTTATAAATCAACTTGCATGAAGTGTCTGCACTCTTCCTAAGCATGGTTTCAGTAATTTTTCAAGCTCAAACTTCACTTCAACTCCATCTTATAACATACCAATCATCAAATATACAGAAGCAACACATGTAGCACACCCAAATTTTCACTTATGTTTCAGCTATTAAGCATCTTCAATTTATAAACACTGAACTATTAACTACGTAATGTATAATTCATTACACAAATCATGAAAAACATACGATACTTGCTAGTTTAAACTCCAACTCTTCAAAATCCCTTGAAACCTAATTTTTCGGTATACACGATCATCAACAGTGCTTTTCCAAACAAAAACAAGAGAGCTGCAAAATTCTTTCTCCTTACGAAAACACATGACTTGGTGTCTTAACAATTCATTGCCACGTTTCACCATACATGTAAGCTATTTGTCATCAATTTAATCAGTCCACGTGTCACACTATAATTGGTGCATATTCCAATATTTTTTTCCTTAGTCCAAAATACCCTAAATTTTCAGAAATTTCCTAAAATTTACCAAAAATTCTGAAATAATACTAATTGCCTCCAAATAAAGTTTTAATGTAGATAAGTCTCAATTCATATTTTAATCAATCAATGATACCTGAAAAATGTCAATGAATGCATATACAATTTTTTTAATGTATCAAAAATAAATATTCACATGTGTGTGAATATACAGTGATGCATGAGCATGCAATGTACTTCTAATTTCTCACGGTACACTCAATTCACGATTCTGAGGTCTAGCCCGGAGCATGGGATGTTGCAAGAAATAAGTGGCACATGGTAATAGAAATAAATGTCACATGGCATTAGGATTAATTTACAAGTGGCTTAGATAATTGGGTGACAAATGGCATGGAGATTGAGAGACAAATGGACTGGTTATTAAGAGTCATGTGGTAGCCTAAGTAAAAATACAAGTAGCATGATTCTTTATGTGGTAAGTGCCATGACAAGTGTTATGACACTCACCATACTTTTAAACCACGACATATGCAATGAAAGACCATCTTTCATTTGTCTTTCATTTTTACTAAATGCTCTCTTCTTCTTGTTTCTTCTCTCTATTTCATGACACTCTCACTAACCCTTACCACGTTGAGTTTTTGCTAAAAGCCAACACCTTGCTACTCCAACCAAAATTCTGGTTATCTTCTTCATCTTGTTACTAAAAACCAAGCACTAAGCATGTTGATGATCATGTAAACATTGAGAGCTAGGGTTATTTGATGATTTGAAGAAACTTTTGAGTTAAACAAGTAAGTGAGATATTAATCTTCATGGCTTGTTTTAATAGAAGCATTTATGATGATTGTTTAAGGTTAGATTGATGTAGTTAATGGTGTAAAAAGAGCACTGAACGTTGATGAAGAAATGGATATGTTTCTGTTCTGTTTTTATATAAATGATCAATAATAGTTTATGAGTTGTTTTATGGATGATTTTGGGTTTGAATTGAGGTAAATAAGATGAGGAATTGGAGTCTAAATGATGAACCATGTAGAAGATGTCTTGGATATAGTATGTAGGGGTTAAAATCTGGAAATTTGGAAGGAGAAAGGGGAGAGAAATTTTCGGATGGCATAACCCATGATCGTGGGAATGCCTCCACAATCATGGGAAAGGCATTTGATGTGAGTTATTCTCTTTTATGTGACTGATGAACCAACCAATGATAAGTTACTTTACTTTGGTGCATTTAGACTTAATTGAGGCTTGAAATGAACCTAGTTTGATGCTTGATTAGTTGATTAAAGGTTTGATATGTTTAAGTTTTTAATTGAGGTTATAACTTAAGGATGGATTGTTGATATCAATGTATAAAAATCTAGAAAATTATGAGTGTTATAGGAACGAAAGTGTTCTTATGATAGTAAATGTGATTCAAAGAATATGAGTAAGGTGTATTAGGTATAAATGAATGAGAATTTGGATATTGTGTGACTATAAAATGTTAGAAAAAGGATTAGTGAATGTTTAATTGATGAATTTGGAATAATCAAGTTTCCTTGAGGTATAAGCCTAAGTGTAACTAGACATATACAAGTTATAATGTTTGAATGATCAGGACTTGTGATTAAAGATACATAACCAGGAAAGTCAAATTGATCATGCATTGAACATAACACATATACATATGTGTATGATTGAATACTTATATGATTGATCAATTTAGTATTGTGTAAAAATGTGTGTATTGCATGATTATAAAAGCACAAATCGAATGCCAGTATCCAGACATTACCGGTTCGTCAACGCAATAGTTATCTAGAGCTTACTATGAATCAACCTAGATATTTTCTCACTAGGATTGATTTATTTATGTATAAAATGCAATTATTGAACTGTATCTGATGTGATTGTGATAATGATGTGATTGTGATAATTTTGGACAATGATGATCCGAGGAGTTTGATAATTAAGATTGCATTGGAAGTGTTCATAATTGAATGTGAATCTGAAAGAAATATGTGTACTCAACTAAGTGTTGAATATCGGATTGAGATCCGATGAAAATGTGAAAAATGATTGTGCATAATGAATGAATGTTATTAATGACATATTTTGTGATTTGATGCATCACATTGATATGCATGATCAGATAAAAGAGTTGTGACTAGAGTAGCCAGTGAAAAAGAACTTAAAGCTTAGAAATGTGTATAAAGAGCCACAGGCTCAGTATTATAATGAGCCCGGTATCCACAATGGGTACGGGACAGTTATTAATGAGTTGATATTTACAACAGATACGAGACAATAAAAGACGCTCGATCACAACGAAGTAACAATAAAAGTGAGTCAGATGTGCATTTGCATATACAAATTGATATGTATTATATGAATGATTGAAATGAATTATTTGAACTGTGTTGAAATGGAAATGCGAAATTAATGTACACAAATAGTATTGGTTAAAACAAGATGAAATGTGATGTGATATGTAATACTTGATTATATGATTTGTCTGTGAATTTGGATTATGAATTGTGCTTGTGATTGGATACGAGTGAGCACATCGAGGATGGTTCACTCACTGAGTTCGCAAAACTCATCAAAATTACAAATGTTGATTTTTAGGTACGAGGGAGACATAGTTTCTAAGGCAGACTAGTAGAAGTTTAGTACTATCGATTTTAGGCTCAAGAATGGCTCAAAGGTCGATCAGCTGATATTGAGAAGTTTAGACACAGTATTTTTGTTTAGTTCCTCATTTCATGTAGAACTATTATAAAGAGTAGTAGACTCTCATATGTTTTTGATACTGTATATATATGGATTATATAGTGAATGCTACAGTGTAAATTATGTTTTATAAATGGAATAAGGTGTTGATCTTTTGAATATTTGTGTTGTATGTATGATGCCAAGATAAGTGAATGTGACTAGTCTAACATGTCGCTTTCACAGGGTATGTTCTCGAATGTCCTCCGAATATGCGGGCATATGCTTCATAAAAGTGGGGTGTTACAAGGTTTTGATATCAGAGTATAGTTTGGCATCCATAGGGACATATATAAGCATATAGACATGGTATATAGTGAGAGGCTCATATAGTAATCAAGAATATTGTTTATTATAGGTCATCTGCTATAGGTGATCAAGTTGGAGAGTTAGCTGACCTAGAGTCTGTAGGAGCTAATAGAGAGTCTCCAGTACCTCGATTTGATCAAATGCTTCAGAGAATTCCTGAGAGGAGAGAAAGGAGATATGATGAACTGAGGAAACATGGGGCTGTAAACTTCTATGGAAGTACAGACCTTGCTGAGGCAGAAGGATGGTTAGAGAGAACATAAAGGATTTTTAATCAGATGAACTGTGAGTTAGATGAAAGGTTTGACTATGCAGTCTAGCTACTGTAAGGTCCAACTTATCAATGGTGTAAGACTATTCCTAACAGTACCACCTGACCTTATAATTTAACGTAGGAAGACTTTCTGAGAGTCTTTAAAGAGAACTACATGCCAAAGATCTATTTGGATAGGAAGATGAAGGAGTTTCTAGATCTGAAGCAAGAGAGTCTCACAGTAGTCGAATATAAGATACGATTTAATGAATTTAGCAGATATGCTACTGCATTGATTTTGACTGATGAGGACAAATGTAGACGGCTTGAGGATAGGCTGAATATGGAGATCAGGACAAGGTTGGCTATCACTAATTTGGGTAGTTTTACAGAACTACAAGCTTCCTCGATCCGAATTGAACAATTATTGAAAGATGGATAAGGAGAGTATAGATAGGAGTTCAAAATGAAGAGACAGGGTGAGTCCCAATTTGATTCTAGCAGAAGATTTAGTAAATGCCAGAATAGATCTTTTCGACCATTGACTAGATCTAAACAATTGAGGTTTAGACCGAGGGTTAGTTTTGTACAGGCTGGTAGTGGTAGAGGTCCAGTATCTAGGCAGGCGCCACAGATGCCTAGTTATGAGCACTGTGGAATGAAACATGGTGGAGAATGTTGGAAGATATCGGAAGCTTGCCTTCGTTGTGGTTCTTTTGAACACCAGATTAGAAACTATCCTGCAACTTTCGAAGCACAGTCTGGAATGAGAGGAGGATCAGTAACTGAGACTACTGTCTAGTAAAGCAGAGCTAGTGGATCTGGATAGAGAGGTAGAGGTAGAGGCAGAGTGAGTTCAACTGGTCCTACTTTCAGGACTGAGGTACGGAGTAACTAGCCGCAATCTCAGGCCAGATTTATGCCATTACGAGATAAAAGGCTAAGAACTCTCCAGATGTTGTAGCAAGTGTTTTAAATGTCGTTCAATTTGAAGCATTTGCATTGTTAGATCCAGGATCTACACATTCATTTATCACACCATATCTGGCATTTAAATTACATTGTGAGAGCAAAATGTTGAAATGTGGCTTAGAAGTGACTACATCGATAAGCAATACTATAGTGATTGGAGAAGTGTGTAAAGAGTGTATTGTTCGAGTTGATCAGGCAGATTTCGAAGCTGATTTGATTGTATCGTAGTTAAATGAGATAAATCTTATCTTAGGTATGGATTGACTTCCTGCTCTTAGGGCTGTAATGAATTGCTACACTAAGGAGGTGATTCTTGAATCTCCTAATCAACCGAAAGTAATATTTCAAAGTGTTAGTCAAGCAGTGCCAGCCAGATTAATTTCATCAATGAGCGCTTTGAGAATGATTAGAGGTGGATGTGAGGCTTATCTAGCCTATATAATTAATACCCATACTAAGCAGATAGTACAGGATATTCCTATTATTGGAGATTTCTTGGACGTGTTTCTCACTGAATTATCTAGTTTACTCTCAAATAGGGAGACGAAGTTTACTATTGACCTTGTTCCAGGTACTACTCATATATCTATTCCTTTATATAGGATGACACCCGTGGAACTTAAAGAACTTAAGGCTCAATTGTAGAAGTTATTAGATAAGGGTTTTATCAGACCAAGTGTGTCACCTTAGGGAGCCTCAATTTTATTTGTGAAGAAGAAAGATGGGACATTGAGATTGTGTATTGATTATAGGCAGTTGATGTTGGACCCCGATCCTTTTCTTACTAGTAAGCATGTGATTAGTCTATTTTGAGGTTTAATTTGATTATTTTGTTGC
>JANQAP020012536.1:0-11328 GCA_026874005.2 Erythroxylum coriaceum | reverse complement strand
TTAATTTAATAAAATAACTTTTGTAATTTATACAATTTTAACATTACTTGAAAAATAACCAATTTATTGATTCATAAAAGTGTTTGTTTCCGAATACAGATAATCTAACATAGAGAATTCAATTTTAAAGGTTTTGATTAATGTAGAAAATTATTAATTTTAATATATTAACAGTTTTTACATTATACAATTTTTTGCTTGTACAAAATTAAATTAATTTATAAAATAATCTAATAGAGAGAATTCTAAAACCAATACTTCAAATATGAAGTTAATTATTTTTTTTTATGGAATCACTAGTGTATATATGCATTTAAAGGGTGTAATCGACCTTATTATAATGTTATATTATTGTTGAACAAAACAATACATTTGTATACAAAATATAATACATGTGTATACATCATTTAGTTTGAGAGGTTAATCGCCGAATCATACATTATAAAATTAAAATTCTATTTTCTATTGAAATAAAAAATAAAAAATAAAATTAATATTTATATATTTCTAATGATAAAATTAAACCGAAATGTTTTGATTAATGTAATATGTTATTAATGTTAATATATTAACAGTTTGTACATTACTAAAATATATGCTAATTTTTGTTTGGACAAAACTAAATTAATTTAAATAATAATTTTCATAATTTATAACCACTTAATTGATTCATAAAAATATTTGTTTATGATAATCTAACAGGAAATCGGACTTCTTTTGCTAACTTCAACCTTCTAAATATTGTTAAAATCAATACGTTATCTGCGAGCTTGCAGGCATGAAGTAACACAACGAATCAAACATTTACAACTTAACTTTGAGGTACAAAAAACAGAAATGTATCATGGTAAAGTTCTTCGAGGCTTAAAATTGATGGGACGAGTTTCTGGGGTTGTATTGTCGTCTTCTTTCCACCACTTCACATCTAACAAGTCTTGAACCAGTTACATGATAAAAGAGAACTTCACTGTCCAATGATCCTAGAATAGTTTTGATCATATGAATGTTAATATTAGCTTTCTTTCTATCCTACAACTTTGGACAACTAAACATAACAGGCGGGCAGATCTTACCTGACTGGCTGTACAATTGTTTGAGACTGCTGGAAACTATGACCACTTTTACAATCCCAAAATCATAAACTGCCATTCTCACCTACAAATTGATGAATGGAAACTCAGAAGAAAATCTTATTCACCAAATGGAAGAAATAAATACTCCTCCTATCCACCATTTATAACAAGTAAGGAATCAAATGTAGGCTAAGGTTGCACGTGAAAAAGAAAAAGATGAAGTCAATTATATTAACAGTTGATGATGGAGCAAGAAGAGGAGTAAGGTAGAGACATTATCTAATTCTGCAGTCCCACTTATTTCAACACAATTTTTTAATTCTTATATATCCTGACCCCCAACTAACTTTAATGATCCTATAGAAAAAGCCCCATCACAAAATTGATTGCTATAAAAGACGCCATTCGATGTTGAATTAGGTTAAAGGACCTAATAGGAATGCACCAACAACGACATACGTTAATAAAACAATCAATTTAATATGAGTGTCCTCAAAATATTACAAACACAATAAAGAAACTCATAACAGGTATTGCTCATAAAGGTAAGTGTTTCAATACAATTCATGAGGTCACTGAACAGATGGCAAAATATGCCAACTGCATCAACAGTAACATCAGAATTTGCAACATTCTCTTTTGTCTAAAAAAAACAAATTAGTTGTGTGCTTCAAAGAACCTTGTAAATTAGTCATCTGATACATATCAAGTGCAAAAGCCTCATGTGCACACCGAAGATGCAAATTTGAAAAGAATACAAGGATATATTATCTTAGAAAGTAGGAAGAATGATAAACTACAGCTTTAAGCATAAACTACAGCTTTGAGCAACAGTGTTTAAGGACTTACAATATATTGTGCAAAAAATCTCCTATAGGAAAACTGAACTTTTTAATATTGTCAACAGATGCAAATGCAAAACAATTAATAAGAAAACAAATAAATGAATACATATAAGATTCACATAAAGATATACTATCCTAGAAAGTAAGAAGACTGATCAACTACAGCTTTAAGCAACAGTGTTTGACAACTTACAATATATTGGACAAAAAATCTCCTTTGGGAAGACTGAACTTCTTAATATTGTCAGCAAATGCAGATGTAAAACAATTCATGAGAAAAGAAATAAAAGAATACATATAAAATTCACATTGTTACAAAATCAAATGTAAACAAAAACAAACGACAAATATTTTCTCACCGCCAACAAAAAACATAGACTAATGCGAAAACATATACTTATTCCTTCGCCTGACAGCAAGGCCAGTAAAAAGAAATATACTAACTGATTAATTCATGAAAAATAAGATTAATCATATGCAATTGCAGTAACATAGAAGAGAACAAGAATTAACTACTTCCTACTTCTTCAATGTGTCCTGTTAATGTCAGCTTCAACTTTGCATAAGCAACATCCTATATCTGGTGAACCAAACTCACGAAAAAAATAACAACATGGGGAAAATAACAACATCCCATATTTGGTCAACCAAACTCAGGAAGAAAATAACACTTTTAACATATTGTTCCACTAATTGTTTTCATAATTGTGAAGCTATTCGATGAGATAGCAGCCAAACTAGAAACAATAAATGTAAATAATTACAATGGAACCCATAGATTTTTTTATTTCAACCATTTTTCATTAATAACAACTCAAAAGAATTTTATTAAAGAAGAATGCATTGAAGCTATTTTGACTTCTATATCATCACCGTTATATATCGCACAATTGATTGAATATACTGCCAATGGAAAGAACCCGTTGTGAATACAAACACCACAAAAACATATAAAGAGGAAATTCTAAGAAAAGGAAAAATAAGGAACAAGATTTGGTAAAGATGAACCATCGCATACCTTAAAAGGTTGCAGTAGTTGAGTCCTTAGTTTGGCTATGTTGGCGTTCAGCTGACCAAGATGGTACTCTACATAAAAACTTTTGAATTAAATAAACCTCACAGAAGCAACATATTCAACAACGTTATCAATCAAGAACTAAAGATATGGGGAAACAAATCATTTACACACATATATAACGACGCACTACAAATATAATACCTGTGGCTTTATTTTTCTGGGTTTGGGCTATCTTAGCCTCAATTTCTTTAATCTTCTGAATAATCCCTATATTTTCTCCAGCCGACTAAAACCATCAAAAGAAACAGACAAAAAGATTCATTCTTTAGCAATAATCAACATGGCTTTTTCATTATGAACCAAAACTGATGCAAGTCGACATTGTTAAGAGGACATACAAACTCAAGAAAATTAGATTGAAGCAACATATTCAACAATGTTATCAATCAAGAACTAAAGATGAAGGGAGAAAAATCATCTACGCATATATATAACAGCGCACTGCAGATATAATACCTGTGGCTTTATTTTTCTGCGTTCGATCCATCTTGGCCTCAATTTCTTTAATCTTCTGAATAATCCCCAAATTTTCTCCAGCTCACTAAAACCATCAAAAGCAAAAAAAAACAGATAGAAATATTCAGTAAGAGGCAACAAGATTTGGTAAAGATGAACCAACGCATACGTTATGAGGCTCCAGCAGTTGGGTCCTGAGCTTGGCTATGTTAAAACCTAAATACACCTGAGGTGGATATGTTTCTGTGTTGTCATTGATTGTCAATAAAATTTTAAAAGGAAAAACAAGAATCGAATAATAATAACAATTAATCCTATCCAATCTATGATTTGTTCCCCGTTCAATCCTCTCCAATCTATCATTTGTTCCCTGTTCAAATGCAATTAGTGGATTCAACAATGATTGATATTCAACAGAAGTAGGTGCAATGTTCCAATGCCTAGCTTAGGATGGCAAAGCATCATCGTCTTGTCTACCTTCAGTTGCTCCAACGCGGCTACATTTGCTACTTGAAGCTTTTACTGTGTTGTCATTACCGAGAACATGGTGATCACCTTCTCGCCTTATAGTCTTCATAAATACCAATGATTGCAAGTCTAAACTAAAATTGCCTGAAACTAACTGCATAAATGTTCTCTCATTTAGTAAACCAAGGTGCTCTGCAATTCGAGTGAAAAATGTTCCAATAACTATTTTACCAGCTCTAGCTTTAGCCGCATCAAATAGATGCATACTTAACCACATACCATCATTAAAATGTTTAGCATGCACCATACACCACAACATAAACAATTTTGCTTTAGAGATTGCACCTTGGCTGTCTCCTCTACCAAATAATGTAGAAGTTAAAAACCTATGAATATAGCAAAGACTAGGGTCCACTAAAGTAGACGATTTAGATTTACTTGGAAAAAAAAGCTTCGTGAATTAGTTATTTGATTCCAAAAATCTATAGGACTGAAATTATCATGGTAGCCGCATAAATCACTATCCAAAAATCCAAATATACTATTCAATACATCTAAACTAATTACATGCGGCATATTCATCAATCTAAATATTATATTATTCACAGTGCAATCGTCATTAAAGACCAATTGTAAAGTACTCAAAAATTTCAGAGTTAATTCAACGTATGACTTTTTTTAAAATTTAGCAAATCTTTCCCACCCTATGTTATGCAACAATTCATTCACTCGGTCTGCTATTCCTAATTCAATAATAGCTGCATGATCGATAAATCGATTCGGAATAATCTGACGATCTTTTAAAGTTGCATATCAAACTAGCTTTCGCGACTGTCAAATTGAAGACAAGGTGTAACACCCACATACCCCCTGGGAAGATATGCAGATGCTACACAAAACAAAACCAAAGTAATCCAACATACTAAAGCATTTTTAGAAACTTAAGGGGGGCATACATTTCATTCATCATTGTTTGGGACATACTCTAAACATAACATACACATTATACTTATTACATACAAGTCTTAAATCCAATTCCAAACTATATTAAGGTTTTTACAAATCATTAAGTAAAGCACAAAATACAACATATCTCATTACATTGAAGAACAACTAAAAAAAACTGAACACTTATAGAACAAAACACAATCTTCATGGCCACTGCGGTTGCTATTGTTCCAGCCTTCAAACCCTCATATCTGAACCTACATGGGGCAAAACCACCGTGCTAAACATAAAGCTTAGTGAGAAATAAACTAAATAGGATATAAGTTGACAACTGTTTCAAACAGTCATCCAAACATTCATATATTCAAAATCACATCAGATAATAAGCAGCGTTTACTTATCCATTTCCAAACCGAACCAAAATATCATGAATCTCAGAAAAAACAGAACACATCAAAACAGGTCACACATTTACTTCAGTGCAAAACTCACCAATTTCAAAATCAAATATTATAATATCAGAACAAAACTTGTCTGTAATAATACAGAATTTGCTTATTTCCTAATAGAGCTCAGATGTTTCAGATCAAAGATTATGTATATCAGAACTGAGCATATAATAGAATACAAAACAAGTTAGTCTGTTAATCCTTTATATAGAAGTGGGTAACGGGACTAATACAGGAGATATCGTGATCGGTATCACATAACAGGAAAGACTTATGTCTCAATAACAGGAGACACCGAAGTGTCAATAACAGGAGACACCGAAGTGTCAATAACATGAGACACCAAAGTTTCAGAGGAGCAGCTATAGACCCTTCTAGGCATGCTTATTTATCCACGTCTAGGACTTAACAGTTTTAAAATAAAAAGGGTTCTTTTCAGAATTCTCATACAAGGGACATATTGCAACACATACCTCTTTATTCCATTTTGTTCAACTTGACATATTCACTAATTTTCAAACAAACTAACATGTCATACAACTACAAGTATGTGAATGATGTAGCAATAGAGGTATTGAGTCTTTACAAATTAGGTATATTCACACAAATAGAAGGCACTTCCAATACAATCCCAACTATCAAACTCCTCGGACAACGGATGATCAGGTATTATCACAATATTATCATAACAATTCCCAATTCATATACATCCATAATCAATTCATAATATATAAGCGTTTGGAACTCATTCATTCATGAATACACCAAGCAATTCAACATTGTATACTATACATCCTTTACATTATCATCTCAATTAATCATGCATAATTAAACTAACTATTACTCAATTAACCTTATTCTGTCAGCAATTGCACAAAATCTCATTTGGTTTTACCTTCCTAACCATTTCCCATAATTGTGGGATAAGGGACTCGAAACCTCCAAACAGCTGTTTTCACAGGATAGGTTTCTGGTCAATATTTGATGGCCATTTTGATATAGAAACTGAGGTTTTTGGGTAATAAGTTCTTCTAAACAATTGTTCTCCCATGCTTTAAGTTTCTATAGCACTAACAATCAGACCATTTGGACTTCTGAATCATGAGATATAAGCAAAATATCACAAGCTGCTCCAAAACAGGTGTCACCTTTTTCGATCTCAATTTCCAAAGTCATAGAGCCAGAATTAAGTCAGAGTTTCTTCTATAGATATTTAGCTATATGTCTTAGGTTTCATATGCAACTAAGATCACACAATTTGGGGGTCTTTAGGCTGAGTTATAACTCAAAAAATATGACTGACTCAAATAGACCCTAGACAGAAATCCACTACACAATGCTCTCTTGTCATATTCAACCAATTCTATCCACGATAACACAAAAATAACAACAAAGCAACATCCCAGCAACAATTCCACATCCAAATGAATCTTTATATCCATTCAATCATACACAAATACATAAATCAACTAAGTGAAATCCCAAACCTTAAAATTGGAAAAGTAGTTCTTCTAATGCTTTTCCCTCCCTTTCTCTTTGGTTTTGCTTGAATCACCAAGTGAAAAATGATGGGATGAAAAAGGTGAAATGAAGATGAGAAAAACATGAAGTTAAGCCATCAAATTTCGTCCATCTCCCTTCTCCATATGCCTTTTCATGAATGTGCTAGTCTTAGACACATGTTTCAATCTCATTGGTCCATATGTCATAATCCCGTTGGACCATATGTTACTATCCCGTTGGACCATATGTTACAATTCTATTGGACCATGTGTTGCAATGCTATTAGACCATATGTTACAATTCTATTAGACCATGTGTTATAATTCTATTGGACCATGTGTTACGATTCCATTGGACACACATGCTTTAATCTTATTGGTCCATGAGTTAACTTTAGGAAAAATGCATATTGGTCCTCTTCTTCCTTTAATTCCCATAGTTTCCTTTGATCTTATCAATTGCTTTCGTTCTCTTATGTCTTAATTTTCTAGTGACATAAATTTCATACAATTTGGTTAATTATATCGAGAGTTATACCCTAAAAACCAGAGGCTGTTCGAAAACAAGGACAATAGCTAAAACTCAACTTTAAACTAGAATTTAAAAATCGTAGAGGCCGAATCAGATTTGGGTTCCTTCATGAAAGTTGTAGATAAATGTATCTAGTTTCATCTTTTGAATTTAAAAGCATCCCATTTTGACGTCTATAGGTCAAGATATAGTTGAACTACCGAAGTTTGTTCAGTAGTTAAACCAGAATTAGCATATAACCATCATTTTTCCATCATTCAATTCTCATCATCTTAACACATATTCATGCCAATTCAAATCTCATAACACTTGTATTAATACATACTATCAAGTTCAGAATTCCCTCACATGTTTTGTTTCGCATTGTAACTTCAAAGAACAATCCAATTATATGTGTATTGCCATAAATATGTAACATTTCATCTAGGGTATATTTTAGGGCCTTACACAAGGATTACCTAAAATGGGTGTATTATCTAGTTGAGAAGAAGAAGATGCTAACAATCTCATGTGAGGTATACTTGATAACCTTACCTGAAACAATAAAATAAAATAACATCGCAATTCTTTAATATGAGAAATGACGAATTCTCAAAATAGTTGTAGTGGGAGATTGTGTACTGTCATATCTATGATAAATAGTCAAGTCTGTGACATTAAAAATAAGACTACTTCTAATATCACCTCGTAATCCTAAAACATAAGCATCATATTAGTTAACATTAGGCATAATAAAGCCATTTAGTTGACTAACGAACCTATTCTAGTTAGCTAGAATCGGCGATTTTCTTTTTTGTAGCTTTTGTTATCTTATTCTATGTAGATACTAATGACTACTATTAGTACCTTTAAGGAGCTATCTGAATTAGCCATGAATAAAGACAATAGTCTTATCTTTGTGTATTCTACTGCTACTCATCTTTCTGAATAAATCTCCAACCTAACTAGTCTCTACATAAAACAAATTCCATTTACTTATCTCATGGTACCTATCTCATATAAGAGACCATCTTACATGGAGTTTATGCCTTTTAATTGTTAGAATCTCAAAGAGAATAAAAAGTTGGTGCAATAAATTCTTTACTTTTGCTGGTGGGGTCCAACTAATTAAATTTATGCTAAACTCTTTGCATATCTAGTAACCAGCTAATATTACTTTCCCTGCCAACTTTATTATATCTATTGAAAAACTTTTAAAAAGCTTCCTTTGTATTGGAAATACAAATGGTGCTTATGTAGGTAATGTTTCCCTTCCTTTTCTTTTCTCTGTAAACAGCTCTAGCTAGACAAAGTTAAGTTTATTGAGAATCTGGATTTCAAATAAAAATGATACTTCTCACGACATAAGAAGTATATTAAGTATTTAAGTATATTAGTATATATATATATATACTAATATAAGTCCCCTCTCAAATCTGGTTGCGTAAAAGGAAAAAAAGATACCCTCAACATATACATCCATCAATTATCAACACCTACATAATACAATTGGAAGAGCTCCCCTATGCAGAAACTTATATCAGACTAGATCTTCCAAATTCTAAATTAAAATGCCCAAGAGGAAGATGTATAAAGCTTAGAAATAATAGTTGCAGCTACAAATCTTCCTTACAGGATTAACAAACTGCATATGTTGTTGTTAACAAAGAAAGGAGATTATAAAAGTCAGGAATGAAATGCCTCACAGGTGTGACATGTTAAGTCACACTCGTAAGAAGCATATTAAGTATTAAGTATATTAAGTATATATATACTAACAACGAATGACATACATATATTAAGTATTAAGTATATATATATGCATGGTGCCACATAGAATGAAATCAAGAACTAATTGATAAGATCCAAAATTGTTAAAATATTAACTGTGATAATAAATAAAACTTTTAAATTGAAAATTGTTTTTTAGTTATTAAAAAAAACTACCCTGCTAATATGTCAATCTAGATTTTTTCATGATTTTATATTTCTTTATATACGTAAATAGTAAAAAAATTATAGCCAATTTAAGTATTGAAAATAAGATATAATTCTCAAATTTTTTTAGATCTTTGTTCTCGTTTTAACAAACATATTAAAGACCTAAACCTGTTTAAATTAAAAAAATATCTATAGCCAAACCCCCGAGTGAGGTCAATATTTTTTTACAACTTAAGGAATTGATTCCTTCCACTGTCACTATTTATGAAGTGCTTAAAGATAATAAATTCAATCTTAGTCAAATTACCAAGTGTTGAAAAATAGTTTGATATGCAAGGAATTGAATGAAGAAGTGTAAACATTATATTTGGCAGATATATGTGGGAAAACAAAAAATTTTCAATGAAAAGACATGACTTTTCAATACAAATGCTATGAATGGTCACATACTTTTTCGAGAGGTGCCATGAACAATCATGTACATTATGAATGGTTGTCTTTAAGTCTATATAAGGCTGGTTTAACATCCAATTCATGGTTAATACACAATCAAATCTTTTCTTCTTCATCTTTATCATATTCATTCTTAATTGAAGTTCATCTTTGGTTCTCTATTGATTTTGCTGTCTTAGAGAACATTAGGCTTGTTGTATCCTAAAAGAAAATTTGTCAAATCCCTGCAGCAACTAGTGGGGGCAAATATTTCCTTAAAGATAGTGATTTTTTATGCCTCAAATTATCCAACTTGAACCCACTTTTCTAACAATTTTAAGGAAATATTTTGCAATAGATTCACAGAGTATCATGAATCAAGATTACATGAAGTTAGATCGTTTTGATGGCATGAATTTCATACGATGGAAGGATAAGATGATGTTTCTCTTGACTACATTGAAAAATGCATATTGCTTGGACACGGATTTGCAAGATCTTTCAACCCCACAACCGGATGATAATGAAGCAACAAAAGCTGCACGCAAGAAGCGGGAAGAAGATGAGTTGCTATGCCGGGGACACATTCCCAACAATCTTTCTGATCGACTTTATGATTTGTTCACATCAATTACTTCACCAAAAGAAATATGGAAGGCTTTGGAGTTCAAGTACAATACCAAAAAGCAAGGTGTGGACAAATTTTTGATTATAAAATATTTTGAGTTTAATATGGTTGATAATGTGTCTATAATGGACCAAGTACATGAATTACAAGTTCTTGTTTCCAAGCTTAAAGACTTAAAGTGGAAGTTCCTGAGTCATTGCAAGTAGGAGGAATAATTTGCAAACTTCCTCCTAGTTGGAATGATTATAGGACGAAGCTTTTACATACCACCGAGGACTTCTCCCTTGAGCAAATTCAGAAACATTTGCGGATAGAATAAGAGATGAGAAGTCTTGTTAAAAGGCATGTTTCTGAAGTTGCAACAAAAGTTAATTATGTTGAAGGGAAGCAAGGTAATAAAAGCGATGGAAACAAGCGAAAACACTCCAATACAGCAGGTGCTCCAAAACTGAAGGCTGAAAATTTCAAGAAAGGAAAGACATGCTTTAATTGTGGCAATAAGGGACACTAAAAAAAGGATTGTTGGTTTCAAAAGAAACAAAAACAAGATGGTAGTGCCCAAAATACTAATAATGTAAATATGGTGGACTTTGGAACTAATGAATTAGTTGCAATGGTTTCGAATTTGCATATTGGTATGATCACTGAACTTCAGATGGCCTCTAACAAGGTTACTTATGATTGGTGGTTTGACTCGGGAGCCATGGTACATGTTTGCATCAATAAAGAATTATTTAAGACTTATGAACATGTTGATGAAGGCCAAGAAGTTCTTATGGGAAACAACAATGCCACAAAGGTCTTGGGAAAGGGTAGTGTAGAACTTTATTTTACTTTGGGAAAGAAGTTGTTCTTGATTAATGTTTTACATTACATGTACTCGAGATTACTAAAAATCTTGTTTTGGCCAATTTGGTTTGTAAAAAGGGGTTCAAGGCTGTATTAGAGGGGGACAAAGTTATTTTGTCTAAGAATGGATTGTTTGTAGGCAAAGGAT
>JANQAP020012462.1:0-11333 GCA_026874005.2 Erythroxylum coriaceum | reverse complement strand
TCCATATAAAACTTTTCTTTTAAGTTACCATTCAGAAAAGCGGTCTATACATCCATTTGGTGAAGCTTTAAATCATAATAAGCTACCAATGTCATAACAATTCTTAAAGAATCCTTCTTTAAAACTAGAAAGAAGGTCTCTTTAAAGCAATGCCATCCTTTTAAGTATATCGTTTGGCTATAAATCTAGCTTTGTACCTTTCAATATTACCTTTCGAGTCCCTATTGGTCTTAAAGGCCCACTTACAGCCCACTTGCTTTGAGCCTTTAGGTAACTCAACTAGTTCCTAGACTTGATTATGATCCATAGATTTTAACTCTTCTTTTATAACATTGAGCCACTTTTCAAAATTTTTACATTTTATGGCTTCTTTAAATGAGACTGGATCCTTATCAATGCTTAAATTACACTTATGCTCGAGTGAATACACCACATAATCATTTGATGTAGCTGGTCTTTTCTCCCTTATATACCTTCGTAATACTATTTCTTGTGGTATCACTTGATCATTTCTGACTTGCACATTATTTACTGGTTCATTATTGACATTCATTTCTTGTGAGTTTGGAATATTAACTTGTTGTTCTGATATATTACGTGACTGTGATACAACAAGAGGGATAAAAACTTGAGAAGAGACATTGTGTAAAGGATTTTCCACCTGAATCTCTTGAATATCCACCTTTCGTAGTTCCCCACTCCTACTGATTTGTCCATTTTCAATGAACCTAACATTATCAGACTTAACTATTCTTGTACCATGGTTAAGAGAATAAAATATGTACCATTTGGACTTTTCTGGATAATCGATAAAGTTACCAATAATGGTTCTTGCATCAAGTTTCCTTTCATAAGGATTATAAATCCTTATTTTTGCTAGGCAATCCCAAATAGGCGAGTGCCTCAAGCTAGGTTTCCTACCTATCCATAATTCATAAGATGTCACAGGAACTGCTTTACTGGGAACTTTATTAAGTAGATATATAATTGTCTTTAATGCATATATCCGTAAAGATAAAGGTACATTCATGTAACTTAACATACTCCTAACTATATCCATAAGAGTACGATTCCACCTTTCAGCCATACCATTCTGTTGTGGTGTACCAAACATTGTATACTGTGCACAAATGCCCCGACTTTGAAGAAATGTTACAAATAGACCAGGACACTGTCCATTCTCATCATATTTACCATAATATTCACCACCTCTATCGTACCTTACGACTTTAACTTTACTATCTAACTGCCTTTCTACCTCATTAATGAACACCTCAAGAATGTCCACTAATTGAGATTTTTCATATAGTAAACAGAGATAATAATAACGTGAATAGTCATCAATAAAGATGATAAAATACTTTTCACAACGCCAAGATGGAACATGAAATGGACCACATATATCAGTGTGTATTAATTCAAGTAACTCAATATTTCTTGTGACTGAACTTTTAGATATTTGTTTAGTTTGCCTGCCTTTAATGCAATCCACAAATCTAGTTGAGGTAGGATTTCACTTTTCACTAACCTCATCACCCTGTCTCTAGATATATGACCTAACCTTTGATGCCATAAGTAAGCAAAGTGTTCATTATGTGCACTACGTTTATTACCAATATTATGTTCAACATGAAATAGGGATTCAGAATAATTAACATCAAGGTTGAAATGATATAAACCATCCATTAATGTAGCAGAACCATAATAGTATTGTCATTTATGCAAAGAAAAAACATCGTTTCCAATTTCAAAATTAAAACCTATCTTATCCAACTTATTAACATAAACTAAATTTCTAGCATATTCAGGAACATAAAGACACTTTTCAAGATCTAGACTACAATCAGTGTCTAAGATCAATCTGTACATCCTAATTCCTTCTGTTTGTACTTTCATTCTATTACCCTTATATAAGAACTCTTCAGTTCCGTTTATGATTTGGATCGAAAGGAATTCCCACATAATATGTGACACATGAGTAGTTGCACGTGAATCTGACTACCAAGTATTATTGGACACCTCAATAAGATTTGATTCAAAATATACTGAAACATAGTACTTACCTTTCTTTTCGAATCAAGCCTTTATCTTAAGGCAATTTATTGAGGTGACCAACTTTCTTGGAAAAGAAACAACATTACTCTTTATGGAATTGGCCCTCATTAACCTTTATTATGGCTTTGTCATTTTTGTTGTTCTTCTTTCCTGGATTTCCCTTTCTGCTGCTAGCTTCTTTGTGTACTGTAAGATGAACAGAAGGTTCCTTCTTTTTCTTTAATCTCCCTTCCTCTTGCACCAACCTGGCCTTGGTTTCTTGAAAGTTCCATTTCTCCTTTAGAGTGTTGTAATTCACTTGGAACTGATCAAATTCAGGAGGAAGTGAGTTGATGATGAACTATACTAGAAAGGGTTCACTCACATCTATGTCCATTGGTTTCAACTTTGCGACTAGATTTGATATGCCTGTTACATGATCATGGATAGGTTGTGACCAGTCAAACTTCTTGGTCGTCAATTCACTCATCAAGCTTCCTCTAATAGGCTTGTTAGCTATATCTGATTATGAGTACTCTTTGATTTTTATCATGAATTCCCTTGCATTGTCTGTATGGGACATTGATGGCTTAACATTTTCAGCCATTGTCAATCGCGTCAAGTTTAGACTCAACTTACAAGACTTTGTTCAAGCCTCAAAATATGTCTTTTCAGCTTGTGTAATAGTCTTAGTAATGGTTGCAGGCTTCTCTGCAACTAATGCTAACTCCTTATCTATAATACCTAACTGAAATTGGATTTTCTCAGACCAATTGACATAGTTTAACCCATTAAACTTGTTCAGACCATTGAACACAGCTAACAAATTATTGGAAACTGCAAACATAAAAATAAGCTCACACATTAATGCTTTGAGTACAATTAATGGATTCAGACAATAATAAACTTTAATATATATATTTAACTTCACCTTTGGGTGATAATTAAATACATATCTCTAATCCATAATGATGCCAACAAAATATATATACACACTTTATATAACACCCCACTCCCATCTGACACATGCACGTGCACATGCCCGATAGAAATGGTGTGTTAACCATTTCACCTTCACTATATCATATGGCATCGTAAGTAAAATCATAAAACCATAAATAACACATTGTCTGAAAACCAAAATTTTCCTCATTTCATTTCTGAAACTATAATTTACACTGTAGCATTAACCATCATCCATATTTTACAATGTCAACCTAGAGTGTTTACAACTCAGTCTACATAATATGCTACATACATGAGGAAACTAAACCAAAATTAAAATAAACTATTCCTTCAATCCCAGCTGACTGACTTTTGAGCCATATCTATTCTCCACAAATTATACAAAACCACTTCTAGGTAGTCTTAGAAGCTAGGTCGTCGCTCTCTCGACCCTGAAATTGTCAACGTTGCAATTTTGATGAGTTTTACGAAGTCAACAGAGTAACCATCCTCGATGGTTCACTCTTTTCATACAACACACAATAAATCATGTTATCATTTAATTCCAATTAACTTGATTTTTGCCAAGTAATAACACATAACCTGATCATATTTGTCATATTTCAAAAACAAAATTCAAACATTTCATCATTTCAGTACAATTTTGCAGAACATACATATTGACAATTTATCACATATTTCATACACAAAGTTCTTAAAACATTGCAATCATTCAATTTATTTAGATCATATGTGTATGCAATGTTATGAGACTCGATTTTATTTATTTTATTGTTGTGATTGTGTGCCTTTTTCACTGTCCCATATCCGTTATGGATACCGGGCTCTTTCATACTGTCCCTTATCCGTTGAGGATACAGGGCTCTTTCATACTGTCCCTTATCCGTTGAGGATACAGGGCTCTTTGTACACATTGAGCCTTAGGCTCTAATCACGAATGTCTGAGCTTTAAGCTTTTTTTCACTGGCAACATCAGTCACAACTGCCTTTATATTTCATGCATTGGAATGAAATGCATTCCTCAATTTCAATCATCACATTTGATCAATTACATTTGTATTCATGTTCTTGTTCACAATAATCATCGAACTAGGTCTGGCATGAACGTTCAAGTTGAGAACCATGAAATCAATCTCATTCAAAACCAGTAGCATTTCCAATGTTTAATCATGCATTAAAACTCCTCGGACATTTCATGTCTAGAATTCAGTACATAATTCAGTAGACATTCATCAACATCAAATTCAATTCAGTAATAAACAAAACAATTCAAGATGAGACCATCTTAGGTTACTCACAATTGCTCCTTTTTTGCTTACTGCCTTGAAGTTCCGGTAATATCTGGAAACGGTCGCTCTACTTACTCTTCTATATACAATCAAAGATAATTTCATGTTACCACACTGTTCATGTAACTGAATATTCATTTTTATAAATGTATCATGTAACATGCATGTTCAATGACATATGCCCGGGTATACTTCTGTAATAAACCGATGCAAAGATCAATTGTAGTCCAAATGTGTCAAAATTCATACACTCATTAACTATTCCAGTTTTTTCTCAAAACCCACTTTCATGTCAACATTACATGATCATTATGACAAGGAAGATGGAGTTTTTAGACAACACTTCCTTCTAAACAATTGTTCCCCTGTGCTTTAAGTTTCTAATGACTCTAATATCATACAATTTGGTTTATTATTTTATGAGTTATGCTCAAAATACTGTAGACTAAGTACATTTGAAAATTTGGCTAATGTAGGATCATGCTTTCAAGTTGTACAGCTCATATCTCTCAATTTCGAAATCCAACATTAAAAAATTTATACCAATTGAAAGCTAAGAGAATACACTACAACTATTGTGAAGACACCTTTATCTGATTCGGCCTACATCAATACAGTTTATTTGATAACAATAGGGCATGATTTCTATCACTAGTAGTGCTACAGCCTAAGCCAAGACTCAATTTCATGAAAAATTTTAAAATTCTTAGAGATAGAATTAAAAGTATACTTGTTCAATAAAGTTGTGTAATATGTCTCTAGTTTAATCTGAATTAAGAATCAACTCATTTGAAAATCTACATATCAAGATATAAACAAAATACCGAAGTATGTTTAATGAAAATTCTCCAGTTCATAACATTCCGGCGCATTTCCTCTTTTTCATCCTAAATCCATTAATCAAATCTTTCCCGAAAGAATCCAGATGGCTCTAAATTTTCACGGAAAGGAAGAACAATGTGTTAGGAATCTATTGGTTAAAGTTTCAAGTCATTTGAAGTTTGGATGAAAAAGTTATAACCAAAAGACTCAAAGCTGGATAAATACACTAGTTTATATGCAAACTGCAAAAACCAAAATCATACACACAACCCATCACCTTCTTCTTCCTCTCTCTACTGCACAAGTCTTCATTTAACTTCTTCATCACTTTACAACTATTACATCTAATGTATAAACCATCTTTTCTACTTCCATCTCAATTAAAACCCAACACAAATAAGTCAAAAATCTAAGATTTATAGATAACTATCAAAAATCGTACTATTCACATACGCATATTCCATTTTCCTGCATCTTTCATTTTCTATATCTGTCTTCCATCTTCAGTCCATGTTGTTTTATCATCTTAATCCTTCTTAAAACACAATACCACACTGCTCTATGTTCTCTTTAACTTTAACCTCATTAAAATCCATCTCTAACAATATCCAAACATTTACACATACACAGTGAAAACAGAGCCTATATTCATCGACTTTTCTGCATTTCTGCGCTTTCCTACACACGTTTATAGCTATTAAGCATCATTATTCCATAAACTCTGAACTATTAACAACATGATGAATATTTCATTCCTCACATTCATTCACCAAAACTACACTTCTTAAACCTCTCATGCATGTATTCATTTACAATGTTAAAACATCATCAAAAAGCACTTACCTGGTTCAACAAGGTTTCCAGCAGTGAGAGAGAATCAAATGCACAGACACAAGCAACTAGTTTATTCGGTGATGGGTGAGCAAAGAAAGAGTTTTGGTATTGGTGTTCACGGTGAAGAGCAACAAAAGCTACTGTATTGTTTTACCACAAACAAACATAACCATGTGCATGTATAAGACCTCTCCACATGTCACCATTGCATGTAAGCCATTTGGCACTCAATAATCAGTCCACGTGTCATGCTTCCATTTGTCCATTTTTTCTAGTCCAAAAAGACCCCAAATTTTTCAGAAATTTCCTAAAATTTACCAAAAATTCAGAAATAATAATGACACTCTCCAAATAAAGTTTCAACACATAAAAACCACAATTCTCATTTTAATCGCATTTATAAATCAATTATACCGGAAAAATGTCAATGAATGCATGCACGATTATTTCATGAATATCAACACAATTCACATATTTAAATATGCCATATGATGCATGAAATGCACTTCAAATTTCTCAGTATACTCTCATTTACCCTATTCTGGGATCCTAGCCCCTAACATGGGTTTTTGGGACGTTACAATTCTCCTCTCCTTAAGAAATTTTATCCTCGAAATTCGTACCTAATTGATGAAACAGGTGAGGATATTACTTTTTCATATGCTTATCTGTTTCCCAAGTTGCTTCCTAAATCGAATGATTTTTTCACAGGACTTTCATCAATGGAATTACTCGGTTTCTCAGCTACTTTGTCTTATAACCTACTATCTTGATCGGCTCCTTAACATAGTTTAAATTACTAGCAACTTCAATATCTTGAGTCGGTAACACATGTGTTGGATCAGATCTGTATCTTCTTAACACGCTCACATGAAACACATTATGTACTTGAGACATTTCATTAGGCAAGGATAACTTGTATGCCAAAAGTCCTATCCTCTCAATGATCTCATAAGGACCAATGTACCTAGGGCTCAGCTTTCCCTTTTTGCCAAACCTCAATACGCCTCGCTAAGGTGACACTCTCAGAAACACTTTGTCCCCTACATTGTATTCCATATCTCTTCGATGCTGATCCACATAGCTCTTCTGTCTATCTTGAGCTGCTTTTATGCGACTTCGGATCAGCTTCACCTTATCCACAGTATCTTGTATCAACTCAGGGCCTTTTATCATTCTCAAACCTTCCTCATCCCAATACTTTGCCATACAATGCTTCATAAGGTGCCATTTCGATACTACTGTGATAGTGATTATTGTAAGCAAATTCAATCAATTTAATATACTAATCCCAAGCTCCTTGAAACTCCAATACATAAGCCCGAAGCATATCTTCAACAGTCTTGATTGTCCTCTCACTCTGTCCATCTGTCTGAGGATGAAATGCAGTACTGAAATTCAACTTTGTACCATAGCTGACTGCAAGCTCTTCCAGAATCTCGAAGTGAATATAGGATCCCTGTCTGATACAATGGACACTGGAACCCCATATAGTCTAACCACTTCATACACATACTTCCAAGCTAACTGGTCTAGTGAGTTATTCTCTCTCATTGGTAAGAAATGGGTCGACATAGTTAATCGGTCCACTATAAACCATATAGCATCATTTTGCTTCGAAGTCTTAGGCAAACCTATAATAAAATCTATAGTGATTCGTTCCCATTTTTACTCCGCAATAGGCAACGAATGTAGCTTCCCAACTGGAGCCTGATGCTCAACTTTAACCTGCTGGCATGTTATACATTTACAAACATATTCCGGTACTAACTTCTTCATTCCTGGCCACCAGAAATGTTGCTTCAACGTATTATACATCTTGTTCGTGCCAGGATGCATAGCATAAGCGGCCATATGAGCTTCCTCTAGAATTTTCTTTCTCAATTCATCCACATTAGGCGCACATAATTCCTATTTTAACCACAATGTTTCATCTCGCAATTCAAATTCAGAATCGGGATTCATCTTAACTTTCTCAATCAGTTTCACCATTTCAGGATCTTTACTCTGAACTCTTCTAATTCGATCATGTAACATCGGTCTCAACTTTAGTGTAGCTGTCAATGCTTCATCATGCTCTAGATTCAATGCCACATTCAAAGCTCTCAACTGAATCAAATTTGATAATCTCAATAACTGAATTTGAGCTACATTACTATGTGACTTTCTACTCAATGCATCAGCCACTATATTAGCTTTTTCCAGATGATACTTAATTGTGCAGTCATAATCTTTTAACAACTCTATCCACCTCTTCTGTCTCATGTTCAACTCTTTCTGACTCAGTAAATATTTTAAACTCTTGTGATCAGTGTATATCTAAAATGTCTGTCCATATAAATAATGTCTCCATATCTTTAGAGCAAAGACAACTGCAGCAAGTTCTAGATCATGTAACAGATAGTTCATCTCGTGAGACATTAGTTGTCTCGATGCATAGGCTATCACCTTGCTTTTTTGCATCAATACACATCCTAATCCTAGATACGAAGCATCACTGTATACTACATATCCACCAGTTCCTGATGTAATAGTCAATACCTGTGCTGTAGTCAATCGATATTTCAACTCCTCAAACCTCATCTGACAATCATCATCCTATTTGAATGCTACATTCTTCCTCAAAAGTTTAGTCAGAGGGGCTGAAATCAAAGAAAATCCCTCGACAAACCCCCAGTAATATCTAGCTAATCCTAAGAAACTCCAAATTTCTGACATATTCTTCAGAGCCTCCAATTTCATTACTTCCTCAATCTTCATTGGATCCACTTGAATACCTTGCCCATTTACGATATGACCCAAAAATATCACTTGATTCAGCCAAAACTCACATTTACTAAATTTAGCATACAATTATTTTTCTCTCATAATCTATAAGATCACTCTCAGATGTTCAGCATGTTCTTCTCTACTCTTTGAATACACCAAAATGTCATCGATAAACACTATCACAAAGCAATCTAGGTAGGGCTGAAACACTTTATTCATCAATGAGATGAATGCAACTGGGGCATTAGTTAACCTAAACGGCATTACTAAAAACTCGAAATGCCTATACCTGCTCCTGAAAGCACTCTTTAGTACATCTGCCTCTACTATCTTTAGCTGATAATACCCAGACCTCAAATCCAATTTAGTGAATACCTTAGCTCCCTGCAGCTGATCAAATAAGTCATCAATTCTAGGCAACGAGTACTTGTTCTTTACTATAACCCGATGCAGTTGCCTATAGTCAATACATAGTCTCAATGTGCCATCTTTCTTCTTCACAAATAGGACTGGAACTCCCCAGGGTGAAACACTGGATTTAATGAATCCCTTTTCAAGCAATTCCTGCAACTGAGCTTTCAACTCCTTTAGTTCCACAAGTGCCATCCTATATAGAGGAATGGATATAGGAGCAGCACCTGGAACTAAGTCAATTGTAAACTCTGTTTCCTGATCTGGAGGAAACCAGGTAACTCTGCGGAAAACACATCCAGGAATTCCTTAACCACAAGAATATCCTGTATATTTTGTCAAGTTCTAGTATAAATAATGTGGGCTAGATAAGCCTCACATCTCCCTTGCATTAACCTCAAAGCACTCATGAATGAGATCAGTCTGGCTGGCATTACTTGGCTAATAACTCTGAACACTGTTCTCGGTTGATTAGGAGATTCTAAAATTACCTCCTTAGTATAACAATTTATGATAGCCCTATGAGCAGTGAGCTAATCTATGCCTAATATAACATCTATTTCCTTTAACTGTAATATAATCAAGTCTGCTTCCAACTCTGCCTGATCAACTCGAATCACACACCTCTTGCAGACTTCTCCAATTACGGTGGTACTACCTATCGACGTACTCACCTCCAATCGACATCTCAATAATTCTCTATCACAATGCAGCCTAGATGTCATATGCGATGCGATAAACGAATGCGTAGATCCAAGACCTAACAATGCAAAAACCTCAAAAGTAAATAATAATAACACACCTGTAACGACATCTGGAGACTCTTGAGCCTCTTGTCTTGTCATAGCATAAACTCTGGCCTGAGACTGCAGTTGGTTGCTTCGCACCTCAGTCCTGATAGAAGGACTCCCAGAGCTCAGTCTACCTCTGCCACGGCTTCTTTGTCTAAACCTACCAACTCGACTCTGTTGAACAGTAGTTTCTGTCGCCATACTTCCTCTCGTTTCAAACTATGCTCCAAAACCACAGAACAATCCCTGATATGATGATCAAGTGACCCGATACTACACCTCTATTATTACCAGACTGAACAGGACTACCTCTCTATCTGAACCCCGACTGTCTTGATCTAGTCGGTGGTCTGAAAGCTCAGATCTGACGCTTACTAAATCTTCTGCTAAAACCACCCTGAAATTCACTGGGCCTCTTCTGTCTAGACTCTGATCTCTACTCAAACTGACTGTCCCTTAACAATTGCTCTATTCGGATCGAGGATGCTCTGAGCTCAGTGAAACTACTCAAGTTAGTAAGAGCTAGCCTTGTCCAAATCTCCATGTTTAACCCATCTTCAAATCTCCTACACTTGTCTTCCTCAGTAGAAATCAATGTCATAGCATATCCCATCAGCTCGTTAAATTTAATCTCATATTCTACCACAGACATCCTGGCTTGCTTCAGATCCAAAAATTCCTTCATCTTTCTTTCCAGGTAGATCTTGGGCATATAATTCTCTTTGAAGCTTCTCAGAAAATCCTCCCATCTTAATCGACAAGGCCTGATGGTACTGCCTCGAATAGTTTTCCACCATTGGTAGGCTGGGCTTTACAATAAAGATACTGCATTGTCGAACCTCTCGTCTGACTCACAATCTATCTGATCAAAAACTCTCTCTGTCTTCTCTAGCCATCTCTCGGCCTCTGCAGGGTCTGCACTTTTATAGAAGTCCACAACCTCCTGCTTTCGCAGCTTATCGTACCTCCTTTCTCTTCTCTCAAGCATTCTTGGAGGCATTCCCTCAGGTCGAGACGTAGACGACTCTCTATTGGCTCTTTCTGATCCTAGATCAGCTGAGTGTTCCATTTGATCGCCAACATCGAATAACCTATAATACACAATAACTTTGATTACCTTCCGAAATTTCACAACATTTCATACCTAAAATTTCTACATATCCCTATAGATGCCAACCACGCTCTGATACCACTAATTGTAACACCCCACTCTCATCTGACACATGCACATGCCCCCTTCGAACACACGTGCACATGCCCGATAGAAATGGTATGTTAACCATTTCATCTTCACTATATCACATGGCATCATAAGTAAAACCATAAATAACACATTGTCAGAAAACCAAAATTTTCCTCATTTCATTTCTCAAACTATAATTTACACTGTAGCATTAACCATCATCCATATTTTACA
>JANQAP020012436.1:0-11334 GCA_026874005.2 Erythroxylum coriaceum | reverse complement strand
TTTATTAATAATAAATATTTTCATTACAAAACTGTAACTGAAGAAGATAAAGTTACATGTAAATACACTTGCTTTCCGGGGCACTATATTTACATAACTCCAACATGTTTCCCTATCTTATAAGTGATTCAAGAGAGCAAAATAATTAGCAATCCAAACCATTCCAAATCATTCAAACTTATTTAAGAATTTAAAACAAACCTAACCCCATAATAATTTAAATCTAACTACTAAACATGCTAATTTATGGTCATTAACTTGACCTTCACCCTTTAAAACTCAGCCAAGATCAATTATCAGTGGCTTGCTTCTACCCTTCTCGCTCAACATCAGGTTTGTAGCCTGTGAGTAAGCTACAAATTACAAAATGATCAAAAAAACACTATTGATAAGGTTGAGAAAACCAATTAATTTCATCAATTTTCTTCTCATTAACAAACTGTCAATAAAATAGGGAATAACAAAACTCCCTGAATCTTCCATCAAATCCAACAGTTTGTCCTGTACAAAGGTGAGTTACTCTCTTTCTTCCTTAATCACCTTCATTTCCTTTGCTTCTTGTATAGAGACTTTTGTACTTTCTTCAAACTCAATGTTTGTTGTCATCTATTCTTCGTCCTCTTGTTCTTCAGAAGATTCGAACACATCAATTTACATCATTTATGTCGAATGTCATTTGATCATCATCAATCCAAAAGATAGAGTTCTTTTCCTGAACATCTCCCTAAGATTTTTTGATGGTCACATATGGTATATCAAGAATTAGTGAATAAAAAGGAGAGCTGGTATTATTTTCTTCATCCTCTTCTTTGATTTCTTGATCTTCTCTAAGGTTGAGTTTAGTTTGGTTTTCTATTGGTCCTTTTGGCTCTTTCCCATTCTTAAGTGTGATAGCCACATATTGGTCTCGCAGATGTAATTCCATATTTCTCAAAGAGTCTTCCACAATTCTCTTACAACACTCACAGGAAAGCTGTCTTACTTAAATCATCAGGTTGTGAATAGAAACGACATGATTTTGCCTAATTTGGAATCCTATAAACTGGACTCTTCTTACAGAAATTCTAATAGGCTTTGATGTCCGAGGTGATTCCCTACATTGTTGGGCCAATAGAAATCGAGGTGGTTTTGCCACCTCAAAGTGTATGGGTTCATATAAGGATGATGACTTCCCCAACTAAATTAGGGCTCATTAAATTTGCAAACGTCCCTTGCTCCCTATAATATACATCCTCCATGATCATTCTTTTTATCTCTTCTTAGCATTCAACTCTTCAGATGTCTCATTCTCACTCTAAAAAGTCTTGATGTGTCTCTACCTTACGCCCAAATTTTTTTAAAACTAATTTTTTTAAAAAAAGTAAAAGATAGTGGAAAAGCCTTAGACTAAAGAACTAAACTAATCGCCTCCCCAATAATGGCGCCAAAAACTTGATCGGGGTGTTACGCTATGAAAAAGTTTTAATATTTTTAACCTTGATAATTCCACAAGCGCACGGGTCTTTGGCGTAGTACCTATGGTATCGATCCCACAAGGAGGATTAATCTAGTCCTAAATCTAAGGCTAAACTAAATTGCAACACTTCAAAATAAACAACTAATGTAGAAAATTAACCAATCAATCAATCAATTACGAGAATTAAAATTCATAAATATAAATAGGATAGCAGTTGCACAACCTAATCAAAAATCAACCTAAGAACTACAATTGAGAGAAAGGGGGTTTTATTCCACCTTAATGAATGGAGTCAAAACATAGGATCAGTGTCTGAGATATCTTGAACACCTCAAGTCAAAGGATACTTGTACCATTACTATGATGAGAATATCATTGACACTAGAATAGAATATCCATATGATTGTCTCATAGTAGGTCAATCCAGTGTACTTACTACCTTTAGTAAACATCCATATGTTAACTCTAAACAACTCATGTCTATAACTTATGAGATTGACTGCTTGATCTAATCAATGAGTATAACATGCACTAGTCTATCTAGATTAATGATATCCCATCTCATTAATCCTATAACTAGGGAAAGTTGTTGATGGTAAAACCTATCTACCTGTTTTACACTCAAAAACTGTAAGTGAACGGGTCATGATTTGTAGTTTAAAAGAGCGAATATCGATCCAACAGGGATTGATGCCCAAACACTACTTAATTTAGATAAAATTTTGTTTAAGAAATGAAATTGTTTAATAAAAATAATCTAGAAAATTTAAATAAAAATTAAAAGACTAACTTAAAATAATAGAAAATACCAACATAAAAAAATAGAAATTTAAGAATCTAAAGACTAGAGATTACTTTTTTCCCTATTTTATCTCTCTCCTATTTTATTGATTGAATTGTGTCTCACCCTAGATTTTTAAATGTATTAACTACCCTCTCTCAAGGTGTAATTAATTGTCCCCAATTGAATTAAAGAGAATCAATTGGACGATCTCTCAACCTACCCAATGACTCGACCTATTTAACTAGTTATTAAACTATCCTATGGGTGATCAATTGATTAGCTGAGATCTCTCTTCTAACTATTCAATTAATGTGATGATTGTAAGTCTATAGGTTGCGAACTCTCGTTGTACAATCCTACACAAATTTATTTTACTCACTCTCTCAATTTGTTGCAAGATAACAAATAAAATCAACAATCATCAAAGATAACTTCATTTAGTTCAATAAAATAGGAGTTCTAACAAAATAGTTCAAAAGTAATCCCTAAAACTAAATTAGCCTAACATGGTCTCCATAACATCATCAACATTCAAATAAGCCATTTTACAAATAAGTCAGTATGAAGAATAATTTACTTATGACCAAGAGGATTTGGCGAATCCTAGTGAAAAACAATCCTTATGGATCAAATGGAATTATTTATATATATTAAAAGGAGAGAGTGTTGGGCTCTAAAAGTCAAAGACAATTATTTTGGTTCTTTAATCACCTGCTAAGAATGAGGGAAGAGGTCTACTAGGACGTTAGTTGTCAAATCAGAACTTGAGAAATATTATCTTTATGGTATGATAATTGGACGGGACAGGGAGCTTTAATCTAAAATCAACTAGCTAGAACCCTACTGGAGAGATTCCCTAAGAAAACTAAGCTTATAGAGATAGTCAGAAATAGATCTTGGATCTTATCAACAAAAGAAACTAGGCTCTTGTCTATCTAATAATGTAACAAATTAGGGGAAAGAGACATCTACTTATGGAAAGGGATTTCGGTTACGGAAATTACTATCAAGGAAGCTAAAAGATTGAGCAATGGGACAGTAAATAGAGTAGAATGGTTTTCCCTCATTAGGGATAGGGTTATCAGACCTAATGCTAGTTTTCTTATCTGGCTAGCAATACTGAATAGACTAAGCACTATGAATTGACTCAAGTTCCTACCCTCCTGTACGATATGTATCTTCTACAATCTAGAGAAGGAAACTAAAGACCACCTCTTTTTTGAGTGTGTTTTCACTGAAGAGATTTGGAATAAAATCTCTAGACTAAGTGTCCCTAGGTTTCACTATTGCAGACTTCCTGATATCCTACAACAAATACCTCTGCTGCATATTCCTAAAAATGATAGGGATATTATATTGGCATTAATGGCTACTTATATTCAAGCTATATCGAGGGAGAGGAATGACAGAAGATTTAAAGGAAAATCTATCTCTTTGCACATTCTTATAGAGCTCATTATAGCCAGCATAAGGGAACAACTGATTACAAATCAGTTGAACTAGCACTGCAGTAGAATACTAGCTCTCATATGGAGAATATAGCCCTAGCTATATCTCTTAAGCTTATTGATCAAGATTCATTAAACAAACCTAGCATCAGCCTAAAACTGTTCAATAATCCCTATCATTGACCAGGGTTCAGATCAGTATAACATAGAAATCTCATACATGGACATCCCTAGACTCTACTTCATAAACATCATTAACATCATTTATCGAAGGTCAATTTCTGACATAAAAAGAATTTCTTACTCTCCTGGTGGAAAAGGGTCCCATACATTACGCTTCCTTTATTGCTTCATGATGGCTTAGATCTGATCAAGGAAAATAGATATTCTGAGGGGAAAATACTTTTAAAAGGAAAAGGAGGTTGATTTAAAACAGACAAGAGAAGACACCTGAGTGAAAACCTGGTCCTCTAACTCATCAGCAAAGAACCAACATCATAGAACTCTACAAAAAGGGATGTTAGAAGAGATCCGAAAATAATAGGTTAAAGCCCTAATCTTGAAAATCGCATAAGTTAAAGCTAAGACTATTACCTATGTAGAAAGTTTCGTGATGAGAAGAAAGGAGGAGGAGAAATGCCAGACCGAATCGACTGGAAGATGAGTGATTCTCCCCTCTAATCACCGAGGAGACGCATTGCCTATTTTCCAAGAAAATGATCGTTTAAGGACATAGAGAAACTTTTAAAGTGCGAATCATTTTAGTAGAAGAGGTGCTTACTTGGGTAGTGAGTCCCTTGATGCAGAAACAGAACGAAAGATCACCAAGGAAGTTCATGCTACTACTTTCAGCCAGAGGCATCCCATCTTTCCCAAAATGTGTAGGAGAAGAAGATTCGAGAAAGCATTTATTAGTTATACCCTAATTGTCAAAATGTCGTTTTTCATAGCTTTAAACTTAACTATATTGTTAAGTTCGACGAAGTCGTTTTGTTCAGCCAAAACCTGCTAGTTTTAAGTGGTTCCATCCATATGGCAAAGCCCTCTCTCTAGATGTACTGTTTCACATATTTTTTAATGAATTTTTATTCTCTCAAAAAAAAGATTGACAGAAAATTGAATAAAAAGACTCTTTCTTTTCTTTGTCAAAATCTGGAAATTTTGATGTTGATGTGCTATTTTCCACATTCTTGATGATGATCTTTGAATTCAATCCTTCCTCAAGGCTCCAAACATGTGTTCTTTACTCCAAAGATGGTGTTTCTATAGAAGGGTTTCATCCTTTATAAATGGAGGCTTAATGATGCTTAAATAATCCAAAAATCCTAAGTTTAATGAAGCCACGCATATTATCTCGGATTATGATTCCCACAATCGTGAGAATTGGCATGATTCCCATGATTGTGGGAATTGGCCACAGAACATTTCCTCAAACATAAAAGAACAATAATGGAAATCAAACTAAATGAAAACATACTAAATGAATCCTAAACTACAACAATAATCAACAAGGATGCAAGAAAACACATGCCAATTACATAGAAAAACATATATTAATGCACATCTATCAACATCCCTACACTTGAATCTTTGCTTGTCCTTAAGCAGAATAAATACAACCACTCAATTCTATGATTTCTTCTTCACAAATATCAAAACATACAATCCCCTAAATTTAGACTAACTCAAATATTAAGTTAATACACATATCATGACTATTTTTTCATTGGTGTGCATAAGCAAACTCAACAATTGACACTATCACTCAAAGATAAGTAAAGATGCAAAATGATTTTTCCTCACAGTTTTCACTCATTTATCTCAAGTGTTTACTGGTTAGTGTTTCACTCAAACCTCCTATAGGAAACTACATTATCATAAGCTTGCTAATACACCAATTCTCCTCTACAATGATTGCATGCATAAATAGATCAAAAGGACTTATTTAGGGTTGTAATGTGGTAAAGGTTAAGGTGGGTAAAGAAGGAAAGAAAAATTTAAGCACAAGCATTAGTAAAGTAAAAAGCGGATAAAAACGGGATAACAAAACATAACTCTGAGATATATAATAATATTCTGCACTTATTGATGCTACTCACTTGTTCTTCCTTTTTCTTTTCTTTTCTTTTTCTTTCTTTTCAACACTTTTTTTTTCATCATACATGGAAGAACTATGAATATAGTAGCACTATATACAATGTAACTCATAAGCAGAAGTATATTCAACTCATCTCAGTAATAAAAATTTCACAACAATCCCAACTAATGTATTGCTTAATACTCTACTAAGCTTGTGAATGGGTTAGGTTAAAAAGGTTTAAAGTTTTAAAATTTCAGGTGTTTTTAAGAAACAAAAGGTTAAGGCTCAACGGGGGTAACAAAGGATAATACAAAGGCTTTTGACCTTATTGTGCATCTCTATATCACCTTATTGTTCAAATGTCAATTTGTGACTAAACTTATGTAACCACTTATTTTTTATCACTCTATTTGGTTCACTTTCTACTCAAGTAGCTTAATTCGAGTTCAAGCATGTATTCAATCTAATTCTAACTAGCATGATAGAATCTAATGGCAATATTTATCAAAGTGATTCAAATATGGTTCCATTGCTGACACAAAGCACATATAATATGACTAAACATGCATCCTATCTAACAAAATGCAAACAATGCAATTACAAAAGTCAAAGTCAACTTCCCACACTTAAAGTTCACATTGTCCTCAAAGTGACAAGTCAACCACCAAATATCGAAAAATGACCTCAAACAAAACAAAAGAAATTGAAACACACAAATGACATGAAACCAAACAAAAGATGAACTTGAACCAAACAAAGAAATAACATGAAGCCAAACAAACATGAAATAAAATGAAAACAAATAAGAGAAACAACAAAATTAAAAAGAAAAGGGTAAGAAAAGCTTAGTCAGATGATTGTGGCGACGGTGTTGGTGAAGGAGCTTCAAAATTATTCCTCCGACAAAAGTTGAGGAATCTCTTCTTCAAGCTGTGAAGCTCTTTATGGACTTTCCACATTTGGATTTCAAGCTCGTTGAGACAGCCATCTAGTCGAGGATTTGTTGAAGTTGATCAACCTCCCATGGTGCACGCGGTTCCTCCTCCACTACTTCTGCCTCTGGCTCCGGCATTGCTTAGGATGTGAAGGGTTGGGAAGTGGCTGCACTCGTGTCCCTCCTACTCCTCATTGCATTGCGCATATGAGAATCTTGGAGTTCCATATATGTATAACTCCACACGATATTTTTGACATATCATATTTGAGATTTTCTAAGATTTCGGAGTTCCATATATAATGGAACTCCAAAATCTTAGAAAGTCTCAAATATGATATGTCAAAAATATCGTGTGGAGTTATACACAAATTCTCTATATTAACATTTTAAAACACACCCAAAGCAGAAGCAATATGAGACATTTCCAAAAACAAACTCTTTTTATTAACCAAACTTACTATTGATCGAAAAATCCTATAAGGTATGTTGATTTTAATTTTTTGCTCCATGAACCATACAAAAAAAGTTCTTTTGCGGAGCATTTGTTGCTTTCTGTTTTATTAAACACAGTCAGACATATAAATTTGTGTAAAAGTAGATGCCCAACACTTTGGATTAAGGAATTTGGTGCATTGCGTTAGTCAAAATGTTTTTCACCCGTTCGAGTGTTCCAATAAGAATCGACTTCAAAATTAAGGCGACCATCTACAATTTTTGCATTCGACAAGTTGAAAATTTCACGTATGTTAGAATAATCATGTTTAAAAACATTTCCAGCAAACCTAAACCAAAACACATCCATTTTTATGTTATACCAGACTGTTGTGAAAAACTCTAAAGTTATAGTAGCATAAATAAGTATATCGCAATGAACAAACCTATTCCACCTTATGTTTGCAGCTAATTGCTCAAGTTGTCGTCTCACTCCTATGTTCTCTAACAATTCAAAATCAAAATACCTAGGAGTGACTATTTCTTTATTTCTAAGGTCACGAAAATGCGTACCTTCTTCTTCCGAATAAATTAGGAAGGGAGACTGGTAAGTCGCCGCTAAATCTCTCTTACCTTCACCAAAAACTTCACGGCGTAATTTGTCGGTCTCCAGACCATCCTCATATTTGATGCCATTGTAAGAGGAAAATTTGTAAAAATGGGAGAAAAGAGTGAAATTCAACTTTTAGAGAGAGACAACGAAATCTTACCCAAATCCTTATGTTTTTGAATGATTAATGTATGAAAAGTTGAAAGGATTGTCAGAATAATGAGAGAGTTGAAGAAAATATCAAGAATCTAGATCAAAATTTAAGAGTTTTAGAGAGTGGGAGGAGAAAAATTCATGAGTTAGAGAGAGAGGAAGGGAAAGTTTGAGAGTGGGTGGAAAAAGAAAAGGGGAGGGATCACCAGAATTCCCACGAGCGTGGGTTTCCTCTCCAGAAACTTTCTAGAGATCTTTCCCACGATCGGGAGAATCATTCCAATTCCCACGATGATTCTCACAGATCTAATAATGGGAATTGGTGATTCTCACAGATCCAAACCTCCTTCCAAGCTTAATATTACTTCTCCATGATCCCACAACCTACAAACACATGAAATTAATATCATCAACAAGAAATTTGAAAAGAAAACAAATTGAAATTCTAACAAAAACCATATTAACATCAATCACTCTCAATTCAAACATGACTATAGTTAAAGAAATCCAATGAACAAATAGACAAAGACAATCAAAAGAAAATAAACATCCATGGGTTGCCTCCCATGTAGTGCTTCTTTGATGTCGGTAGCTTGACTCTTCTTGATGCTCATTGTGGCTCAAATGATTGGTACGGTAGCAGCATGGAAACTGATCTCAAACTTTATAGATGAGCTACCCTCGTATGGACTCCACCATCCTTATTGTTTTCCTTCCTATGCCTTTTCCTACATGATCGTTTCTTCCTACATGCAATCCTAAGGTCCTCAACATCTTCCCATCCACCTTGGTGCTTAGGTTCTTTGATGACCGTTGGTGGTGAGGGAGCGCGATAATTTTTCTTCAATACCTTGAATGTTAACTACTCTTGTCCTACTCTCAGTATTAATTTGACCCCATCAACATCAATAATTGAACGGGCAGTAGCCAAAAATGGTCACCCAATCACCATCGAGGTTTCCTCATCTTCTCCAATATCTAGTATGTAGAAGTCTGCTGGAAAAAATAAATTTTCGATCTGTATTTGCACATTCTTAATGATTCCCTTTGGCAAGTGTACTATTCTGTCGGCTGTCTTCACCAATGTTTTAGTGGGCTCTGGCTCTCCTAAACCTAGCTTCTGATTGAATGAGTAGGGCATCATGTTGATGCCAGCTCCCAAATCCACAAATGCACTCTCCATCTGAACTCCATAAATACTGCATGGAATAAAGAAATCCCCTGGGTCTTCTTTCTTTTATGCTATAAGTGAGTTTCCTTCTGATATGTGTTCTTTGACCTCCTTTTTCATCGTTTCCTTCAATGTGAGTTTTGTTCGGAGTTGATTGGTTATATTTGACATCTTACTTAGCTCGCCCTCCATAGAATTCCTCATTGCTTCACTTAAAGATGTTTTTCGTTGTGCAAAAATTTGATGTGGAAGTCTAAGTTGAAGCTCCTTGATTGGCTAGCTTACTAATTCACTTGGGGAGACTTCCACAACAGCTTGTCCTTTTCTCTTAGCTCTGTTTTTCTCTTCATTCTCACTATCCTCTTGCTCTGTCCAAGTAATGACCATGATTCTTTCCTTCAGATTAATTTCAATATTGCTCGGTAGGCTACTTGTATTTTGAGAAGATAACACATTAGTTAGTTGTCCTACCTGAACCTCTAGATTATGGATAGAAGATGCATGATTCTTTAGGATTTGGTCAAATTTCGCTTCCATCCTCTTCTGATTCTCCTTCTGGCTTGCATGTATCCTTTTCTGATTCTCCTTTTGAGCTACCATTTTGGATCCCAAGACTTCCATCATGTTGTCCACTTTGTTTTTTAACGCTCCGATTCAATCTTGCTAAAAATCTAGTGGTTCTGATGATCTTTACTGGCCACCTACATTGTTATAACTCCAAGAAAATTTTCAATGGTTTCGTCACCCCAAATTATAGGTATTGGAGTAAGGGTTATTACCTTTTTGTGGCTGGCCCAAGTAAACTACCTGTTCAGTACCATCGGCTCCCAATAAGAAACACTCCACTGAGTCAGTGATTGCTCTGCCCACACAACTCACGCTAAACTTGTATCGCCTTAGTTCTCTGAAGTTCTTTGAATCTCTCCCAAGCTTTGTAGAGAGACTCCTCGTCATTTTGCTAGAATTTGTTACCTTCTTAATAATCCTTGTCGTCTTTGTCAATGGGAAATACTTGGCAAGGAATGCTTGGGCTAGCTACTCCCAAGTTGCAATTTGGCCTAAATTCAATGAGTTGTACCACACTTTAGCCCGATCCTTCAAAGTGAATGAAAATAGTCTTAGCTTCACAGCATCGTTGGACATTCCGTTGAATCAGAATGTGTCACAGATCTCTAAGAAATTTACGATGTGGGCATTTGGATCCTCATTGGATAGCCTGTAGAACTGCACACTATTTTATAGAATGTTGAGTAGGGCTAACTTTATCTCAAAATTACTTACTTAGACCATCAGTCTCGCTACTCCTTAAGGACTAAAACCTGGCCTCATGAAATCCATCAAGGTCCTCACCGGTCCTCCTTGCTCTCCTTCTTCAGCCATATCTTGTTATGAAAAGTTAAGACATTTTACCCTTCTTAATTCTCTGTCGTGTCTCTTGATGTCGGGGAATTCATCTTCGCTCACTTCTTTTGTTCTTCGTGTGCTCTTTGTGTTTATGCACCTGTAATTACATAAGTAAAAGTATCAAAAACTCATAAATAAAAATAATCTAAATTAAACAAGATGCTAAACAATCAATCCCCGACAATAGTGCCAAAAACTTGTTTATGGTAAAACCTATCTACTTGTTTTACGCTCAAAAATTGCAAGTGAACGGGTCGTGATTTGTAGCTTAAAAGAGTGGATATCGATCCCACAAGGAATGATGCCTAGACACTACTTAATTTAGATAAAACTTTGTTTAAGAAACAAAATTTTTTAATAAAAATAAAATAGAAAAATTAAAGAAAAATTAAAAGATTAAGTCAAATCAATAGACAATACCAACGTGCAAAAAAAATCAAAAATCAAAATTCTAATGACTAGAGATTACTTTTTTCCTTATTTTGTCTCCCTTTATTTTATTGATTGAGTTGTGTCTCACCCTAGATTTCCAAATGTATTAACTACCCTCTCTTAAGATGTAATTAATTGTCCCTAATTGAATTAAAGAGAATTAATTGGACGATCTCTCAACTTATCTAATGACTCGATCTATTTAACTAGTTATTAAACTATCCTATGGGTGATTAATTGATTAGCCGAGATCTCTCTTCTAACTATTCAATTAACATGATGATTGTAAGTTTATAGGTCGCCAACTCTTGTTGTATAATCCTATACAAATTTATCTTACTCACGCTCTTGATTTGTTGCAAGATAACAAATAAAATCAACAATCATCAAAGACAACTTCATTCAATTCAATAAAATAGGAGTTCTA